>CAUYPK010066717.1:0-21619 GCA_963574355.1 Loris lydekkerianus | reverse complement strand
TTTTTTTTTTTTTTTTTTTTTTTTTTTTTTGCAGTTTTTGGCTGGGGCTGGGTTTGAACCCACCACCTCCGGCATATGGGGCTAGTGCCCTACTCCTTTGAGCCACAGGCACTGCCCTGACTTCTCTTCCTTTTTAAGGCTGAATAATACCCTTTTGTACGTATATACTGCATTTTCTTTATCCATTCATCTACTGAGGGACACTTAGGCTGTTTCCATATCTTGGGTATTGTGAATAGTGCTGCCATGGACATAAGAGTACAGATATCTCTTTGGTTTTCTGATTTCAGTTATTTTGGATAAATACCTAGAAGTGGGATCACTGGTAATATGGTAGTTCTACTTTCAAATTTTTGAGAAATCTTGACACTGTTTTACACAGGGGCTGCAACCATATTACATTTCCACCAACAATATACAAGGGTTTCAATTTCTCCACATTTTTGCCAGTGCTTTTATATAACATTCATTCTAAATGCATGAAATGATATTTCATTATGGTTTTCACTTGCATTTCTGTGATAATTAGTGATGTTGAGTATGTTTTAACATGCCTATTGGCCACTAGTATATCTTCTCTGAAAATAGACCTACCATTTGATCCAGCAATACCACTACTGATATCTCCCCAAAGGAAAATAAGTCATTTTATCAAAAGACACCTACAATCAAATGTTTATGACAACACAATTCACAATTGCAAAGATATGGAATCAACCTAAGTGCTCATCAATTCACAAGTGCATAAAGGAAACATCACACACGTGTGCACATACATACACACACCACCATCACCACCGCCACACCATGGAGTACTAATCAGCCATGAAAAAGAACTAAATTATGTAATTCATGACAACTTTGATGGAGATGGAGACCATTATTCTAGGTGAAGTATCTCAGAAATGGGAAAACAAGCACCACACATTCTCACTAATAAGGGGAGATAATTATGGGTACACATAAGCACACAGACAAAAAAAACCCACCAAAGACACTGAAAACTATGCAGGGGGGGTCAGTAATAAGGGGGTGAGGGATAAAAACTTACCTGTCTGGTGAACACTGTCCTTGTGGCAGGCATGCTGAAAGCCCTGACTTCATCATTATACAGTGTATCTCATAACAAAAACATTTGTACCTCCTAATACTTTGAAATAATAAAAAAAACCCAAATTTCAAAAAATGTCTATTCAATCCTTTGTTGATTTTTTATTATTTCTTGGTATTAAGTTGTAGGAGTTCTCTATACATTGTATATTAACTTCTTATCAGCTATATGTTTTGAAAATATTTTCTCCTACTCTATAAGTCACTTTTTCACTCTGTTAATTATTTCCTCTGGTGTGCAGAAGCTTTCTGATTTTCTGTAGTCTCACTTGTCTGTTTTTTTTTTCTTTTTTTCGCTTCTGTTGATGGTGCTTTTGGTGTCATATCAAAAAAACTCATTGCCAAGACTAATGCCATGAAGCTTTTCCCATGTGTTTGCTTCAATGAGTTTCACGGTTTCAGTTCTTACATGTAAGTCTTTATTTTGGATCAATTTTTGTGTATGATATGGGACAAATTTTATTATTTTACATGTGAATATCTTTGTTAGAGAGTCTGTCTTTTCCCCAATGTGTATTCTTTACACTCTCCTTGAAGACCAGTTGAACATGTGCATGTGAATTTATTTCTGGGCTCTCTATTCCGTTCCACTGGTCTGTATGTCTGTCTTCATGCCAGTTCCATACTGTTTTAATTACTGTGGCTTTGCAATATATTGAAATTGGGAAATATACTGCATATAGCTTTGTTCTTCTTTCTCAAGATTGTTTTTGGTATTCTGGGCCCTTTCAGAAATGTCTTCTTTATTTACAGTATATTATTATTTAGAAGTTAAGAGAATGTGAACAGGATAAAGGAGATATAAACCATCTCTTTTAATTTGATTATATTAAACCTAATCGGTAGTATTTATATCCACTAATTAATCAATGTTTATTGTACTCTTGTAACTGCCTGCTTAATCCTTGAAATTTAAAGATGAAGTGTCAAACGGTCTATGAACCAAGTGTATGGTGCCCCATGATCATATTAATGTACACAGATATGATTTAATAATAAAAAATAAATAAATAAAAAATAAACATAAAACTCATATCTTTACAAAAAAAAGAAAAAAGAAATTTAAAGATGAATAAGGTAAGGTAAAGCATTACGTTTGGAGGAATTCAATCTAAATGCATTATTTTTAATTAAACATGTAACAGTTTTAAAATACCATTATTCAAATGGTATTTGAGCTGAAAGGACACATAGCTGCTTATACAATATTTTTGTTTAGACATTAAAATATAAACCCATGGCTGGGCCTAGTGGCTCATGCCTGTAATCCTAGCACTTTGGGAGGCTGAGGCAGGTGAATCGCTTGAGCTTGGGAGTTTGAGACCACCCTGAGCAAGAATGAGACCCTGTCTCTACTAAAAATAGAAAAACTAGCCAGACTTTGTGGCAGGAGCCTATAATCCCAGCTACTTGGGAGGCTGAGGCAAGAGAACCACTTGAACCCAGGAGTTTGAGGTTAGTGTGAGGTTACTTTGAGGTATGAGTTTCCTAGATTGATAACAGTAAAAGAAAGAAAGAAAGAGAAAAAATACCACTTTAAATATATCTACTATGAATTGATGTTTGAAATTAAAATATAACAAAACTAAATAAAAAAAGATAGAAGATACACATGTGTGATTTTTAAAACTGTAGTTGTAAGGATCAAAGTTTTTTTGTATATTTGGGGAGGGCATTATCTTGCTAATAAATGCAAAAAAATGTACAGTAAAAATTCAGTAATAAAAAAGAATAAATTACTGATACAACAACATGTATGAATCCTTAGCTTCATTAGGATAATTAATATTATTAATAGAATAATTGAAGATTAATTCAAGCAAAAGAAGGCAGTTCTTTTTGTGAGTTTCCTAGATTGATAACTAGAGGAATGTTATATTTTAATTTCAAAAAGACTTTTATTTTTAGAATATTTAACGAGATACTGTGGGTGAGATTTAAAACAAGAGGTAGAGATTTGGATTGCGTGTAACATGTGAATTCACAATACAGATTAAAGGCTCATTGTCATGCATGCATCATGCTGTAGGACATGCCCCAGCTTTATTTCTTGCAAGGCGTTCTGTTTGAATTTATAACAAGGACTTCAAGAGAAATATGTGGTACAACACTCAGGGAGAATACAAGCTAAAAATAATCATAGCATAATTGGTAGAAAGAGAAATACTTGAAACATTCCAAACACACTGGAATGAAATTTAGCTCAGAAAGCACATTGTTCTGTAATTTGGTTATCAAATAGCAATTAATTAACATACAGGATAAGTAAAAGGAGGATCAAAAATAGTCAAAAAGCCAAGGGTCTTAAAAGTTTCAATTTTCAATGATAAATACCTGAGGTGATGGATACTCCAATTACCCTGATTTGATTAATTTACAATGCACGCCTGTATCATAACATCACATGTACCCTAGAAATATACACAACAATTACGTGTCCATAATAATTAAAAATAAAGACATAAAAGTTCAGTGTTGCTCAGTTAAAAACATGAAACTGAAAACTATAAAAAAAAAAAAATACTACTGTGGTGAAAAGCTACACTAACAAGTGAGCTGGTTTTACAAGTTTTTATATTGATAAGATCAGATTGTGAATTTTGTGCTCATTTCTAGTCCCACATTTTAAAGGGGGGACTTTGAAAGGCCATAGAAGGGAGAGCATAGAAAAATGAAAATACGGGTGAGCATCATTAAAGAATTCAATACAATGAATATGTAATGAACATACGTTTTAGTTATGACATGCCATCAAGACAGGGCAGAAACTATGCTGATGGTGGAATAATCGTTCTTTTTATTAAAGAAGATACTTTGTGTAGATTATAAATGTCTTAACACAATAACTAATAAAATGTAGTGAAGGCTATGTTAACCAGTTTGATGGAAGCATTTCAAATTGTATATAAACCCAGCACATTGTACCCCATAATTGCATTAATGTACACCGCTATGATTTAATAAAAAAAAAAAAAAGAAGATACTTTGCCCCATATACCTTGTCAAAGTCACAAGGAGCCTGCTTCAAGCCCTTTTTGTGACATTATGAATATGGATTTCTGCTATGGCATACTGTATTTTCAAACAACTTAAGAATTGCCATGTGGAAACAAAACTGGATGACTATTACTGGCAGGTGACAAACTGGAAAAATATGTGAAAATTTCCCCTGCATAATGCACAAGTGTTTTGATCTAGCTATTCAAATGGTAGCATTTTATCTTACAATATGTTTTTCCAAGCTGTCAATGGAAGCAATGATCACTGTAAACTTATTGTACAAAATAATAATAATAAACTAAAGAAAACAACCATTAATAGGGTTATATCAACAGTATATATTTATACTAATGGAATAATATTCAGTAGCTAAAAATCCTGAGTTTGAAGAATTTCAAACACTTTGCAGAGATAAAGGCAGTTTCAGGGAAGACTTAATAGCTTTTACATGGATAGCTAGAAAGGGTGACCGTAAGGTAGGGGAGAGACTAAATCAAGTTGAAAAGCTTGTATTAAACATGTGAGTCATGTGCGAGGAAAATAAGGCTTATTCCCTTCAGTTTCACAGAGTCAAAGGGAAACAAGAAACAGAACAGAAAGAAAAATAAAATTCAGGTGAATGGTAAATGTTTCTCTCATCCTAAAAGGTGGCCAGACATGCTTTGGCTGTCTAAGAAATGAGTGTTCTATCCCTGGATGTGTTTGAACATAGGCTCAGTGAGCTCATTATGAAACAAGTATGATAGAGGTGCTTTAAGAATTGTTTGGTAGACAAAGAAACATTATTACTCTACCTTGGAAATGTGGCTCCATCACTAATCCCTTATGTGATCCAGGATAAGTCACATAATTTTTAGAACTCAAAATCCTCATCTTTCAAATGAGGGTTTTAAAAATAAAGGGGGGAAGGAACTAACTAGAAGATTATTTTTGTTCTTTTCTGCAGTAAACCTTTTAAAAAAAAAAATATGGTGATGGGTGACGTCTGTGGCTCAAAGGAGTAGGGTGCCCAGCCAAAAAATAAATAAATAAATGAATAAAATATATACTATATATTTTATTGTAATGTATTGTACTATATATATATGGTAATGTTCAGCATTAAATTAGCGGTAGGTAGCACAACTGATTGCATTTCCTTAGTGCCTCTTATCTCAATACACATGGAGCTCAGCTATCTATATTAGAAGAGACAATGATTTCAACTTTGTACGTTCTCCCTAGAAGCAACATGATGGGAAAGCATTTCATTGCCAGCACAGCGCAGCTGCATGAACATTTTTAGGACCCTAAGAAAAGGATGTTGTTTGCAGTGAAACTTAGTAGGGGAGCAAAGATGCTTTAGGGCAGACATTAGAGCCAGAATGAAAGGTGGCAAAGTTGGCATTTCTTACCTTCTCCACATCACTTTGATATTAGCCTGTGAGCCTGGGCTCTGCTGGCATTTCACAGTGGTGCTCTGTTCCTGTCTTTCTCTTGATGAGCTCCTCTTACCTACTTTAGTTTTCCAGGACAGGTACATGATATGAGAAAACATTTTTGCAGTGCCATGGGAGTACTTGCTAATTGCTGTGACTGGAAGCAGAACGATCGCCCTTTTGGTGGTAGAGGGAGAAAACCGATCACAGACTTGGAAAAGAGCCATCTTAAGGAGAGTGAAGGAAGTAAGCAGGAAGATCTTGAATCTTTAATCACCCTGTGCTCTTGTTTAGCTGGTGGCTCAGAGCGTATAATTTTCTGTGGTTCAGATCTGACATATGGTTGTAGTTGTGTAGAGAAAAAGAGAGAGGAAAGAAAAATTGCTGGAAACCGGGAAATGCCTCCATGATGCTTTAGTTGGCTTAAAAGTAATTTCCTTGTTATTTTATGGCCTATACAATTTTTGAATACTTCATTACTTCACAGATGGCTCTTTTTATTTAAGTGTGAGCTTCTAACAATGAGCTATTTAACAATTAAATGTCTTTTAATGGATCCACTCACTGGTAGATCTGCAACACTCTGCCTAGCTGATTGGAGACTGATAAAACAGAGGCAAGATGCACAGAGCAGAGGGCAGCGTGTTTAGAAACCTCAGGTTCTCATCCAAAGTCAGGATTACTTTTCCGGCTTCTCTAAATTTAGCATACAGAAGGTGAGTGGATGAGAAAGAAATGTTGCACTGTTTCCTTAGTCTTGGGGGGTGGGGGGAGAGGGATTTTTATGGCATTTGTTGATTTTAATTTTTTTTAATGTGTTGCATGAGAACAAGATTAAATGTTGTTCCCTTGTTTTGTAATCAAGACAGTGACCCTGACATATCTTTATTACAGTGATTAAAACTCTAGTTATCATAGGAAGTGTGCATTGCACAGGATTTAAAGTTAGAAGGCCAGGATTTAAATATAAGCCTTGATGCTTAATTACTCGTTTGCTCAGAGGCAAGTCACTTAATTATTCCATGCTTCAATTTATTCATCTCTAAATAGGCAATATCCCTTTATTTGTCTCATGAAGTTTATATAAGACTTTTTAACAAGTGTTCATTCCAAAGCGCTTTTTAAACAGTAACAGTTACACAAAGCTGTCATATTCATTGAACCACTCTGAAGAAAAATAAATATATAAAATAAAATTAATAAGGTAATTCTTACAGCCTAAGTGAGTATAAGCCCTTGGATATGTTAACTACTTGAATAAGTAGCTTAATTGTTTTGTGTTTTACTTTTAAAAATTTGAGTGATTTTCTCCACTCTGTGATTCTACTCAAGCAATATGGATCATTGAATTTATATTCATTTCTTGTCACAATTTTTCTTGTACAGTAACAATGTCGAGTGAGGTGGATCATACTGTGAATTCCAGCTACTTGGGTGGATGAGACAGGAGGATTGCCAGGAGGTTGAAATTAGCCTGAGCAACATAGGGAGACTTCATCTCTAAAAATAAAAACAAAAATAAAGCAAAACAGGGTGGCACCTGTGGCTCAGTGAGTAGGGCACTGGCCCCATATATGGAGGGTGGTGGGTTCAAACCTGGCCCCGGGCCAAACTGCAACAACAACAACAACAAAAATAGCTGGGTGTTGTGGTGGGCACCTGTGGTCCCAGCTACTGGGGAGGCTGAGGCAAGAGAATCGCCTAAGCCCAAGAGCTGGAGAGTGCTGTGAGCTGTGATGCCATAGCACTTTACTGAGCGTGACAAAGTGAGACTCTGTCTCTAAAAAATAAAGAAAAAATAAAGAATAAAGCAAAACAAAATAGCCAGGCATGATTACATACTTCTGTAGTCCCAGGACTCAGGAGGCTGACATGAGAAGATAACTTGAGCCCAGGAGTAGTTCAAGGCTGCAATGAACAGAGCCTTAATTTTTTTTTTTTTTTTTTTTTTTTTTTGGCAGTTTCTGGCCAGGACAGGATTTGAACCTGCCACCTCCGGCATATGGGGCCGGTGCCCTACTCCTTTGAGCCACAGGCACCGCCAAGTCTTAATCTCTTTTTAAAAACCCACAAAACTACATTAAAGAAAAAAAAACAAAACACATAATTATCTTTTTGTTATTTGAAAGAAACGTTAAAGAAAATGATAATTAAATGCTCCTAATTATATAAAAATAAGCTCCCAGTATGATATTTCTGTTACAGGGTAGTTTCTGAAAAATTGGCTGATAAAAATCTTAATAATGGTTCTCCTGTATTTAAAAAGCTCTTTTACATTTACTATTTAAATATTTGAATTCGTAATTACTACAACTATGAAAAAATCACAAAATGGAAAGATTTGAAGGGCTTTATATATCACCTGATGTTATAACTGTATCTATTATTGGAATTTTTCTTTCAGTCTTCTTATTAACTACTCATCCAATTTGTTTCCCATCACTCACTTTAGTGACAAACTCCCTATTTTCTAAGACAGATGATTCGATTTTTGTGGTTTTTCAATTGTTCCCTTATTAGCCATAAAAAAATTGTCAAATCATGTAATCTCCATGAACAGGAAAAAATAAGAACTTAAAGTCTGTCCAACTCATGCATTTGTGGAAGCAATTGAATCAAAGAAGATTGCCTGAAGAAAGTTATTTGAAAATGGAAAGTTCTTTAGAAATGAAACGTACATCATCATATGTTTGGAGAGCTTTGCTGTCTATATTATTCTAGCTTTGCTACTACCAGTCCCTTAAAACATAACCCAAAAGAGTAGGGCGACAGCCCCATATACCATAGGTGTCAAGTTCAAACCCAGCCCTGGCCAAAAACTGCAAAAAATAACAATAATAATCATAATGTCACATTGACTGTGAAGCCTCCTTTCAATCTCCTAAGCATACTAAAGTTCTACTCTACTATAGATCCTGTTACCTTGCATTTAAATGTATCAATTCATGTTTATGTCAATGTAATCTAAAAATGTGTACCCTCTTCATAATTTGAAATATATAAAAAAACAAAATAGACCCTGAAAATCCTAACTATCAAAAATTATATGACCATATAAAAATGTCACATGTATCCTATAAAGACATACAACTGTTATGTACTCATAATAATAAAAAATTGAAAATAAATTGTCTTATTCATATTTGTATCTCCAGAAGGCAAAGTAATTCCTATCACTCAATATGTATTTAATTGGTAAATAAATAATTCAATGGATAAGTGGTGTGAAAATCTTTCTCCTCATAGCTCCTACCCAGTAATCCCAGTTGAACCTCTAATTTTATATAATATAGAACTTGAGGTTTCTTGAAGATATTATAATTTTTTTCAGTGATACTATACCAGAATTTCCATTGGTTACTTTTTGGTTTGATTTACAATAAAATTGATAGGTCATTCAAAACTAACCTCTCAGTAAATCTGCTGTGTAGTTGTCATAGTGTCTTACTTCCTTCAGGTGACTATAATAAAATGTCATAGACTGTGTGGGTTAAGCAACAAATGTTTATTTCTCACAGTTCTGAAGATTGGGAAGTACAAAATCAAAGTGCTAACTGATTTGATGTCATATGAATGTCCACTTCATGGATGCTTCATAGATGGCCATCTTACTATGTCCTCACATGGGAAAAGGAGTAAGGGAGCTCTCAGATGTTTCTTTTATAAGGGCACTAATCCCATTCATGAGCGCCATGCCCCCGTGACCTAATCATCTCCAAAAGACCTCACCTCTACTTTATATCTTTTATATTAACCTGGATAAGTTGGAACACATTCTTCTTAGTAACGTATCACAAGAATGGGGAAGCAAGAATCCAATGTACTCAATTCTAATATGAAGCCAGTAGATGACCTGATACACACCCACTTAAGAGAAAAACTCAAATCAATTCGAAGTAGGGGGTGGGGCATGAGGGAGCAGGGATAGGGGAAGAATGAGGGGGATGGGGTTAAGGTGTCTGGCACTTCTTTTAAGTGTGGCACACAGTTATAAGAGTGACTTTGCCAAACAAATGCAAACAGTATAACCTAATTCTTTGTACCCTCAATGAACCTAAAACAATAAATATAACATATAAAATATGCAAATATTCCTGGGGGGAAAAAAAACAATTAAAAAAAAAAGAAAATCTGACTGTAACCATGTTCAAAATTTTAGTGTGAATGGGAAGGCAGTGAGGAAACAAAAGTAAGAGGAATTGATCATGTGTATAACTGAGTTCTGTCTTCATCTCTTGTGGGGTCCATTTCCCTCTTGTTCCTCACAGTTTTATATCCTCTTGGGAGAACTCCCAAGACCTTGGGACTTTTAAAACTTTTCTCTTTGAAATGCATTGGCCCTATATTTGCTAAAACTGAACTTACAGTAGGAAACTGTATATACCGAAGCTCAAATATGGCATACAGATAATAAGTGAAACTGGAGCTCTGAAAATCACCCTTTACACCATAGTATTTCCTTCTTAACTCCTGTAATAACAGCAGCAGCAATAGCAATTCTATAATTGGATGTCCACATAGGCACTATAGATAGCAAAAATCTAGGTTAGATGCACACTTCTATTCTCCTGTAACACCCTGTACTTGCCCTACATATCACTTATGGCAGTTATCATAATTCCTTTATTTTCTCTAATACAGCCCATAGACCATAAGTCCTGCGACAGCAGATACCTGCTCTGTTTTTTTCAACTGGCCAAAAGATAGTGACACTGCCATCATGAGGAGAATTATTAGAGAACCTAGGAGCTGCAGTGGGGCTGAGTTTGTGGAGCCCTGGTCTCTACGAAGCCAACACCGTATTTTCCAGAACACAGGAGCCATTGGAGAGTGAAGGTGGTCTCATCCAGCCTTCATTCTGATTAGCATCAGTGGTTCAGGCCACCAAGGAGCATATTTGTCTTCTGTATTTTTTTTTTTTTTTTTTGCCTTTTTAAAAATTTTCTCTACACTATACATACACTTGTGTTTATTTGGTTTCCACTTTCTGTATCCGAAGAGGCATTCAAGGAAGGCAGTTGTACAGCATACGGCATTTTGCCACATGACCACTCTGCAGGAGTGATATTCATCTCCACTGTTCAACATACCTTTTGTGGACAGTGTCCAGCACATACTAGCCGCTCCCTAATTATTTGTTGAATAACAGTTAAGGAACTGACGAATGCAGTATCTCTAGATGATGAATCTCAGGGTACTTTAGGGAATATTTGGGAATGTGAAAGGAAAAAAAAATAACAGCTCCTCCATGAGTGAGAGTACCTACGATTCTCTCTGAACGTGAACATTGATTAAACACATCCATGTTACAGATGAATGAATGAAATGAATGGAATGATGTATTTATAGCATCTTTGACTTACGTGGAATCAAAGTATTTAAGATTCATAATTTATTCAGAAATAACTTATCTAGAACAAGCTGTGGCTAAATAAACTCTAGCCTTTATTTAAGATAGACCCAATGCATGGAATATATTCCATTTGGCTGATATTGAATTTCTTTATATATTTAAAGGCCATTCTTTCTTAATAATATGTTATAGAGTTAATTCATGCAAGTCTAATTCATCATTTTGCCACTCTATTGTACTTATGCAGTTGCATGCAATCATATAAATTTAACAAAAGTTATATTTCCATTTAATTAGTACTGCGTGATTGAGTTTCTATTAGTAAAATTCCCACAGGAACCAGTTGACTAAAGTTTAATAAAGGGGCTATTTCTCAAAAGTGTGATAGGGTTTCAAGAAACCCACCAAGGATAATGCAATACTCTAGGGCTGGCAGCAGTGAAGAGCCCTACTCAGCCCTACAGCTGAAGGGAAAAGTAGCAGTTACCCAAATTTTCAGAAGGTAGTTATAGAAAAGGTAAAAAAGAGAGAAATGTCTGTCAAGAACCATAGAACCAAAGAACTTCATAGAGGGAAAAGGTGAGTCTGGAAGACCATGCGGGGAGGCTGCTGAGGGATACACACCTCAACCCCCTTTCCAAAACCTCCAAGGTCTGGAATTGCCTTCCATTATCTAAAATAATCAAGAGCCGGAAGTAAAGTGAGTTGATTGATGGTGTTCAAACTAATGTATTCATCTCCTGGAGCAGAGAATCAATGGAAAACGGTAGAGAGTGGATATGGAAGTGAAAAAATGTTATTCAGCATTATATATGTTTTATGTGTATGTATTTACAGAGAGAAAGAGGGGGAAAAAGGAAATAGGGAAAAGTGGGATATAGAAGAGATTGATTAAAGAACAGAGGGAGGGAAAGGGAAAGATGTTGCTGTGCTGTGAACTGTCTTGCATTTGTCCTAGGAGCAAAAGGGTAAGAGTTTATTTAGTATATAATATCTAGGAATCCAATTGTGTCATCATTATCTTCCCTATCAAAATTGCTTGGCAATGTCATATGGTTTTCCAAAATGTTTTTTTTAATATGTACACCAGTCACCTGTGTATGGCAATTCCTTCTGTCCCCCTTAGCTTTTCATTATCCTTAACATCACTTTGTTTCTCAGAATTTCTTTTTCTTAATGTGTTTCAGCAAAGTTGTTTTTTGTTTTTTTTTTCCTAGAATCTATTGAGTTTTCTTCCTCTGGGAGCTATTGTTTATTATTTTGGGGGTCTATTTTACTTATTGATCAAGTACCTATTTTTAGGTATATAGTTAGAAAGATATCCCTTTATTAGACATGCAAATTGGACATAACTGCTTCAAGTTTGTACCCTACTTTTTTATTCTCTTTTCAGTATCTTTTATTAACCAAATGTTCTTAATTTTCAGGTCATTTCCTATGGCTACAGATTTTTATTCTAGTTTAAAAAATTTTTCTCTACCCAGAGTTCAAAAAGACAGTTTTCTATACTCTCTTCTAAAAGTTTTAATGTTTTTCATTTTTAAGTACCTAATTCAATTCAATTTGTATAGTATATGAGGGTAGGGATCTAGCTTGCTTTTCCGTGTGAATTACCAATTGTCTCAATGCCTTGATAATCAATCTATCCCCAAATTCTACATTTTCCATTCTTTTAATTAAGACATCTAATACCAAGCCTACACCCTGACTGCTACAGCTTTTAATGCCCTGCTGTCTGGTTGCACCAAATCCCTATTCTGTTCTTCAGCCCTTTGCTCTTATACAAGTTAGAATCAGCTTGTTGCACAAACTTTGAGGATTACTCTAGGAGTTTTAATTAGAATAATTGGATCTAAAGATCAATTTAAGTTTGTATTATATGTTAACTTTATTAAACCTCCCTATTGTGTGAATATAATCGTACATGTATTTTGAAATTATTTTGTCTTTTAATAGTGTTTTCCTCCATCATGACTGTTAACTTATTTTTGCTATAAATATTCCTAAAATTTTTATTTATTTTGTTGCTATTTGCTATTTTAATTATTTTATCTCTTGGGTTTTCCCAAATGCAGAATTCTTTTTTTTTTTTTTTTTTTTTTTTGTTCTTTCAGTAGTTGCTGGGGCTGGGTTTGAACCCACCACCTTCAGTATATGGGGCCAGCGTCCTACTCCTTTGAGTGACTAGAATTCTTATATTTGGAAATTTTTATTAAAGAAAATAGGAGCACAGAACGATTTGAGAGGAACAGGGAAGGAAGGGAAACCATTAAAGGATGGATTATCAGGCTAACCACCCAATAGAAAAACCAGTGTTTAAACCCACTCAGACTCTCTGAAGATCCTTATAAAATGCATTTTTGAATTGCTTCTCTGAGGAATGAAAGGAGACATTTATTCATTGGCACCATCGTTTATTGTTCAAGGGTGGCCCCATGGGCATCAACATTTGTGTACTTCTGAGTTGCATGTAGGAATACAGAACACATTTAGAGAAGCATCAGAGCAAGAAATAAGAAGTATGCGAGTCCTCACTGACAGATGGCAGTTGTACAGAGCTGGTCAAAGCCTAAGGGAAACTAGTCATGCCAAAGGCAGAGGGCTAAGAGATGAAGCCAAGGTAACTTTGAAATGGTTTGAAAGAAGTACTCAATGGTTGTTTTTGTTTGTTTGTTTTTTAAGACAGAGCCTCAAGCTGTCGCCCCTTGGTAGAGTGATGTGACATCACAGCTCACAGCAACCTCCAACTCCTGGGCTTTAGCTATTCTGTTGCCTCAGCCTCCCAAGTGGCTGGGACTACAGGCACCCGCCACAATGCCCAGCTATTTTTTGGTTGTAGTTGTCATTGCTTTGGCAAGCCCAGGCTGGATTTAAACCCACCAGCTCTGATGTATGTGGCTGGTGCCTTAGCCACTTGAGCTACAGGCACCAAGCTGGCCCCATATACTGAGGGTGGTGGATTCCAGCCCAGCCAAAAAGAAAGAAAAGAAAAGAAAAAGAAATACTCAATGGTTTTTTAAAATTTATGTTTTCGTATGAGTTTTGCTGTGAGATACATATACAAGTGACTTTATATTTTAATTTAATATATAATAAATCACTAAACTATTAATTTGTGTTTAGACTTTTTGTTTAACAGTCAAATGTCACTAAGTTTTGTTTTGTTTTTCTTTAGTGAATATTAAAAAATCCAATTAACAAATGCTTTTTTCTGCATCTTTTAAGGTGATCATATGGTTTCTTTATTCTTTTTCTGTTGCAATATGGCTAAATGATATTTAATTTATCAACATTTCATTTTTGAAAGTAACAAAATATCATCACACCAAATTGTTTTTTTTAATATTGCTCAGTATGTTTTATTAGTTCAGATTTGTTTCAAATTTTTGCCTCCCTATTCCTAAGCGAGATTTCTCTAATGTTCTTTTTTACGCTGAAAGCTGTTTCTGTTATTCTAGTCCATGGGTGATTTTTTATCAATCTGGTGTTATCTCTTCTTCAAGTGTCTGGGCAAGTTTTCCTCGACAGCATTCCTGGCCTAGTGTTTTCTTTGTGGAATAATCCTTGTTCTGTCTTCAACTTCATTATTCCTTTTCTTTTTCATCTTCATTCTGTTAGGAAATTGCAATTTTCTTTAAACTTATCAGTGACAAGTAATGTTTCAAATATTTGACATAAAATCTGCCAACATACATTTCATAAGCTCTCTTATAAATTTCTGTTACAACTTTATGTTCTCCCTTTTCATCTCTATTTATTAGCCTATTGTTTTTTCCTTGACCTCTGCTTGCCATAAATACATCAATTTCCTTAACCTTGTGAAATACCCCTATTTCCGGCTCTTTTGATTTCCATCTTGTTTATTTTTATTTGATTAATTTATGTTATTTATTACTTATTACATTATAACATTGACAGCTAATTTTGCTATGTATTTCCTAACTTCTTATGTGAGACATTTCAGTTATTAATATTTAGTTTGTCTTCATTTAACATAGTCATTTAAGCCTCTAAATTTCTAAGAATTGGTTTATAAGTATCTCACAAGTTTGCTAGGTATTATCAAATTTCACTTTTGAATATTTTTAATAGCCACTATTATTTATATTTGATCCACATATTGTTTAAAAGTGTATTTTTAATATTTCCAATGATATAGATATTTAAAATTATTTTTATTAATTTAAAATGCAAGTGCACTGAGATTAAAGAGTATGATCTGTATTATATCATTTCCTTGAAATTTGTTGAGACTTGCTTTATCAACTAGCACACAAACTTCTTCAAAGATTCCGTGTATTCTTGAAGGCAAATGAGAACACATTTTGGATTTAGCATTCTACATATGCCCAGCAGATCAAGCTTCTTAATCTCTCATATTCTGAGCAATGTTTTTACCCTACATCTAGCAATTTCTAAGAAAAGTGTGTTGAAATCTTTCACCATCTTGATATATTTATATATTTTCCCTTTTATTTCTGAAATTTTGGGTGTAGTTTTTTTTTTTTTCTCACAGTAGTTTGGAGATATTTTATTATTTGCTGACATTCATTGCTTCTATTTTTAATTAAATCATAAGGTTTTTTTGTTGTTGTTTTGTTTGTTTTTTTTAAGACAGAGTCTCACTATGTCGCCCTTGGTAGAGTGCTGTGCTGCCACAGCTCACAGCAACCTCAAACTCTTGGGCTTACGCAATTCTCTTGCCTCAGCCTCCCAAGTAGCTGGGACTACAGGCTCCTGCCACAACGCCTGGCTATGTTTGTTTGTTGTAGTTGTCACTGCTGCTTGGCAGGCCCGGGCTGAATTTGAACCCGCCAGTTCCGGTATATATGGCTGGCACCCTAGCCGCTGAACTACAGGTGCCGAGCCTGGTGTAGTTCTTTTGAGACCATGCATTATGTACACAAAAGTCTAGAATCTGTAAATCTCCCTTGCGAATTGAAATCTCTTGTCATTATAAGACAACCCTCTTTATTTCAAGTAATACTTTTTTGTGTTCAAGTCTATTTTATTTGATATTAATTTATCTTTTTGTTAGCATTTAACTGGTAATATTACACCCTTTGATTTTCAAACTTCTATATCCTAAGGTTTTGAGGGTTTCTTTTATTAATATATACAACATATGGCTAGATGTAGTAAATCCAAGACTAAATTTCTTTTACTTTTGATTGAATACTTTTGGTATTTATTATGACTATGCATTTTAATTTATTTCTACTCCTAATTAAGTTTTTAATATAGGCCGCTTTGGTCATTCTTGCTATCCTTTTCTTTCCGTCCTGTTTTTGAGTGAGGTTGTTTTTCTCATCACTAGTTCCTTCTACTAGATTGCAATGTGCATTCTTTGTATACAGTCTTATAGTGTTTATCTGGGATATTTTAGGCACCAAAGTCAAAGTATTAATAAGTAAATTTCCTTGCTGTCTTGTGATCCTCTTCTGTGTGACAGGCTTCTCATTTAACATCAGAGTGAGGATGCAGCCCCTCACAATAGACTCTCTGGCTTGAGCAAGCCATAGCATTTTCTCCTGTCTCTTAATCCTAATTAGGGTCACTGTATTTCTGCAGTTATCCTCACCTCAAAAGCTATGTCAACACTGGTCTTCCAGTTTTACCACTTTCATCACTTATTTTAAAGTTGGATTTTTTTTTTTTATCTTACCAGCTCAGGGAGGCATTCAATTATTTTCATGTATTTCAGTCAGATATTTTTTTAGCCGTTCAGAGTTGCTTAGGGTGTCTAGTTCATCATATCTCCAGAAACTGAAGTCCCTGAGAAGAAATTTTTTAAACTCTGTGTTTGTGAGCATGAGAGCATATATATTTAACATTTCAAATATAATGTCTTCAATGGATCTCTAACTCTTTTTTATTTCAATTTTGAAATATCAAATTCACAAATTAAAATTACTCCCAGGATCCATTATACAATATTTTCTTTGAGCTTGTCCAGGGCTAAGTTAATGCATTTCTGAATCCTTCAGGAAATATTAACTCATGTGCAACCCCTCTTTGACCATGAGTGCTCTTTCTGATTCCAGGGAGAGTCTTAAAAATGAAAGGCATATTTTTGAAAGTGAGAACTCAGAAAGTAAAAGTTGATGATCTAAGAAGTAGCAGCACTGCAGGAACTACTGAAATTAACACAAGATAGTCTTCCTTGACAAAAGTGAAATCCACCACGTGGAGTAGTGGGATTATAATAATGTCTTTCAGACTGACACTTGCTCTGAATTTAGGAGTATTTTGTAGATCTGCTCAACCTTTTATGTTTAAGGTCACTGCATTGCTAATACCCTTCTACTATTGAACAGGTAATAAGGACTTAGTGTAAACTTTGTGCTAGAATGATAGGAAGCTGACATTTTGTTCTGGTTAGTATGAGATGATAAAAAAATGTATCATATCCCAACCCATGTTAATTAGAATACCTATTTCAACCTGTATGATTTTTCATTCAATGTATTATATCCTTGGAGAAGCAAATTCTGTGTTGCAGAATAAAAAATGGAAGTAAGATCTGCTAAAGTTCCCAAAGTCAATCCTAATGGACAGATAGTTGGTTTGAAATCTGGCTGTTCCATAATTAATAAAACTGGTTGGGGGAAAAAAAAAAAAAAAAGTGCCTGAAATTTCCATGCCCCATAAAAACTGCTCATTAAATCAAGCTTCATTTCAAATTGATTTTGACAAAAGAGTTTTCTTTGCAGATATTCTGGCACCTTCTGATGGGAGCAAATCACACTTGTGAAAGCACATATATATTCTCACACATCTCTAGCTTTCTTTCCTGTCAAAGGTAGACAGACATTTAAATGAAAGGCTAATTTTCTTGAAGATAGATCAGTTCCATTCTACCATAATGTGAAAAACTCAAGTTGGGGTTTTCTTGTTTAATTTAGAGCACACAAGAATGTTCATAAGGTGTTTTAAGTACCTCAAAAAATGTCATAAAGAATTCAATTAAAAATAAAATATTTGAAAAATTTCATAAGCTATATACTTAAAGAATTTTTAAAATAACTAAAGGATAAGTAGTGCCAAAGAATGTTTTATAAAAATGGGCCTTTGGGTTTATGATACCTAGGTATACAGGCAAAAAAAAAAAGTTGTTTAATTTACCAAATGATAATTCATTTAAAAATACCCAGATCCACATTGCTAAACCAGTGTAACAAGCAATACATAACTGTGATGACTTTACTTTTCTCTTTATATGTCAGTTTCTCCTTCTGTATAACTGGGATGTGTTCAAATATTTCTATGATCTTCCCATCTGAATTGTTTCTTAAATCTATGAATTCAACTACTTTTCCATGTATTGTCAGAGTAAAACGAGGACTTGCTATTACATAACTTAGGTGATAACATAACCTTTCGCTCAAACAATCCAGGAGCACTCAAACTAGCCTTCACATTCTCAAAGGGAAACAAGACTCAATACCTAAATTTTTGATGAATTAAATGTTTAGAAAGAGATAAATCATCAGTAAAGCAGCTCATACCAGGACTTTTTCTTTATTGTTACTAATTTTTTTCTTTCCTGGAGTTGGAAATATTCAATCTAAACCTTTCATAATCATGTTTCTATATCACTCAGTAAGCCTTTAATGCATGCTTATTAGGTGAATACATAAATAAAACTCAAGTTTACTAATTTCAAAGTTTTGTGCCAAGAAATGGGGTAACACCAGTGAAGATTATATAAAAAGATGAATATCAGTAGATAATGAAATTTCCTTTTTAATCTATAAAGATGTTGCAAGAAAGAACAATTAAAAATTTGCTCATGGATGACTCACTCATTTAAAACATTTTCCCCCCTGCCATTTTTCCCTTTGTGTATGTTGTGTGTGTAGATTTAAATTGGTCTAGATCTATATCTAAGTCTAGATGTAATTACCTCCATTAACATATCAGAGCAGTTAAAACAAAACCTATATGCTCTACTACCTATATTTTTAATACTTTGATTTCGCTGATTTTCCTTTTCTTATTTATAGAGAAAGTCTCAGCTAGAAAGTAAATACATATGCAGAAAACCCCAGCTTAAGCATTGCTTCCTCTATGAAAGCTGTGTCAGTTTTGCTAAGACTTATAGTCATTCTGTTCTGCTGTAATCACACAAAATTAATCCTCTGTTATGGTATGTATTGCTTTGTTTATGTTCATGGGTAATTTTCTTCTTCTTCTTTTTTTTTTTTTTTTGTTTGTTTGTTTGGGCTATTTTTCCCCCTCTTTGCTTTTCTGGGGGGAGAGGTACAGAGGCAGGATAGATTGAGAGAAGGAGAAATCAAGCATCAAGTTGCTTCATGAATGGGAGCTTTAACCTGGCAATCCTGTAAGGTTAATGTCTGCATTGTCTTCAACCATATGGACTGCCTCGGGAGTTATCTCCAATTATGCAAATTATTTTCTAATTACATAATCCAAATGGCAGGTAACAATTTACACAGATGAGGCAAATGAAGCTGCATATATGTTCCTGAGAGTTGAAGTACATGAGCAAAAACAGCTCTGTGTGTGGGCGTGG
The DNA here is from genome assembly GCA_963574355.1 of Loris lydekkerianus. Lineage (NCBI taxonomy): Eukaryota > Metazoa > Chordata > Mammalia > Primates > Lorisidae > Loris > Loris lydekkerianus. The sequence continues at coordinate 2,202 of CAUYPK010066717.1, read as the reverse complement.
ATTTCACCTACTAGCTCTGCCAAACGAAGCAATTTAGTACCTTTTGGTCTAAAAAGATTTTCCTAAAACAAATATATGCTTTTTCTCTCAAAGAAAATATGGCGAAAAGGAAACAAAATATTCCACTAGATTTCTCTATAAGGTCTAAATAATTAGTCCTTTCGCAGTAGAAGAAAGTTTTAGGGAGAGGGGGTATTTTCTCCCACTCTGGGGGAAGGGATTACCAAAACAGCACCTTATTTTCTGATTCTAGCTGGCTTTGGTGAGAGTGAAGTCAAGAAAGGTACTTGTATTCTACCAGTATGATCTATGGGGGGGGAAAGGTTTTATTATGGTCATAAATCTCCCACCTCTGAGAAAAAGTCCAGAGCAGGCGTGTGATACCATCGCCTGACATGTATAAATGATGCATTTTCTGCTAGAGCTTCAGCTCATCTCCATAATCCACACAACTGCTGAGAAGACAAAGTGAGAACTGCAGTCTATCTGATGCCACAGCTAAAACAAAATAAGCTGCAGTTAATCATTTATCGACCTCCTCAAATATAAGCCCAGAAAGTAAATACCAGCAGTAGATTGCAGTGATCCAGAAAATTTTGAGCGAAATCTTGCATTTACAAATAAAACTATGAGCAACAACTAATACTGGCATTTATTTGAAGGCACAGGTATTGTACACTTCTTTTATTTCACTATAATTCCATCCTCAAGAATAAAGTTTCACCTTATATGTGAAAGTATTAGAGTAGTGTAAGAAGTTTAGTTAAACTTTTAGAAGCCACATTTTCTTTTTTTTTTTTTCTTTTTTTATTGTTAAATCATAACTGTGTACATTAGTGCAATCCCCTGTACCCATTCTAAGATGCACCATAGATGTGGCCCCACCCATTACCCTCCCTCCACCAAAACCTCCCCCCTCCCTTCCTCTTCCTCGGCCCTTACCCCCTAGTCTTGTGCTATAGTTGGGTTATAGCCTTAATGTAAAAGCTGTAATTTAGTAGAAGCCACATTTTCTTGAAAGAACCCCCTCCTACTTCAGTTGAATTTTATGACCAGAGTAGAGAGAATTTCAATTCATTTCCTTATTTTTCTGTAGAGTTGATAGTATGTGCTGCACATTTCACAGGGGTTATAAGACCTTTCTTCTTAGGGAGAGCAGTCATTGTCAGTTAACCTTTCTTTCCTGATCTGTCTTTTCCCTTCTGTCACGCTGTTGCTCCAACCTAATTGTACACTTATGCCACTCTACTGAGTAAAGAAATGGATACTGGGAATACAAACAAAGGAAATTTGCTGACTTCAGTTTAGTCCCTCTGGTATATATTTAGATGGAATAAACTATACAAAATGACTTTTGGTTATGCAGCCTTAAAGAAAGATAGAGACTTTCCCTCTTTCATGTTTACGTGGATGGAGCTGGAACATATTATTCTTAGCAAAGTATCTCAGGAATGGAATAAAAAGTATCCAATGTACTCAGCCCTACTATGAAGCTAAATTATAGCTTTCACATGAAGGCTATAACCCAACCATAGCACAAGACTATGGGGAAAGGACCAAGGAAGGGGAAGGAAGGGGAGAGGTTTTGGTGGAGGGAGGGTAAAGGGTGGGTCCACATCTATGGTGCATGTTAGAATGGGTACAGGCAATTGCACTAATGTACACAGCTATGATTTAACAATAAATTAAAAAAAATTAAAAAGAAAAAAAGAAAAAAAAAAGAAAACATATTAATTCAAAGTTCTTGCACTTGCTTCACAGGAGATGGACATGGATACAGAATGGGTCCATTCTGTAATTATGGATGACCAACACAACCAAATAGTGGTCTCCTCTAGTACCTACAGCAGAGCTGAAACATTTTCATTCTGAGAATTATTTACCAGCAGGGGTGTTTCAAAAGTGGAAGAGACCTTACAGGCTGGAAGGATCCTAGAAGCTGTGAGTTACTAAATATGGTGGGTTGGCTCGGCGCCCATATCACAGTGAGTAGCGCATCAGCCACATACACGGAGGCTGGTTAGTTTGAGCTTAGCCCAGGCCTGCTAAACAACAATGACAGAGAGTGGATTAAAAATGGCGGCTGAGTAACAGCTTCCCTGTAACTGGGCTTGGCGAATCTGGGGAGACAAGACTCCAGACATCTCTGGCCGGTGGGATCTGCCTATGATCATCCCTTTGAGGATACAGGGAGCCAGCAAG
>CAUYPK010066715.1:0-34153 GCA_963574355.1 Loris lydekkerianus | reverse complement strand
AAGAGCTGGTCTAGTTATGGCAAATTTCTTCAACATGTGAATGCCATTGAAGTATTTAATTTCTCCGTCATAAATGAAACTCAGTTTAGCTGGGTACAGGATCCTGGGTTGAAAGTTATTTTGTTTTAGGAGATTAAAAGTCGATGACCATCCTCTTCTAGCTTGAAAGGTTTCAGCAGAGAGATGTGCAGTTACTCTAATATTCTTGCCCTTGTAGGTGATGGTTTTCTTTCGTCTGGCTGCTTTCAGAATTTTCTCCTTCATATTAACTTTATTGAAATTGATTATGATGTGTCTGGGGGATGTCTGATTGGGGTTAAGTCGTGCTGGATTTCTGAAACTGTCTGCTATCTGAATTTTGGAGTCTTTGGCATGTCTGGAAAGTTCTCCTTCATAATCTCATGGAGAAGAGACTCTGTGCCTTGGCTTTCACTTATTCTATAATGTTATTCCTTTCTTTATATAAATTTGAGTTTATGACTTACATCATTTTTTTCTCCTCTCTAAAGAAATTATTTTAAAATTTCTTGCAAAGCAGATCTGCTGGCAACAAATTTCCTCAGTTTTTGCTTGCTTATGAAAGTCTTTATTTCTTCCTTAGTTTTGAAAAATTATTTCACAGGGTACAGAATTCTACGTTGGTCTCTCTCTCCCCACTTTAGATATTTCACTCCACTCTCTTCTTGCTTATTTGGTTTCTGAGAAGTCAGATGTAATTTATATCTTTTCTTCTTTTATAGGTAAGATTTTTCCCCCACTCTGGCTTCTTTCAAGATTTTTTTTCTTTATCTTTGGTTTTCTAAACTTTGAATATGACATGCTTGGTTGTAGCTTTGGGGGGAGGGCATTTATCCTGCTTGATGTTCTTTGAGATTTCTGGATCTGTGGTCCAGTTTCTGACATTCATTTTGGGAAAATTTTCAGTCATTATTCAAATATTTCTTCTTTTACTTTCTCTCTTTCCTTTCAGGAGTATTTCCATTATATGTATGTTACACCTTTTGTAATTGTTCCACAGTTCCTGCATGTTCTGCTCTGTTTTATAAACAAGTATTTTTCTCTTTGCTTTTCAGTTTTGGAAGTTTCTAATGATAAATCCTCAAGTTCTGAGATTTTTTCCCTCAGCTATGTTCAGTCTATTAATGAGCCCATCAAAGGCATTCTCGATTTATCCTACAATTTTTTTTATTCCTAGCACTTATTTTTTTTATTCTGTCTTAGAATTTCCATCTTTCTGCTTGCATTATCTATCTATTCTTGCATGCTGTCTCCTTTTCCCATTGAATCTGTTAGTATATTGATCATAGTTTTTAAAAGATTTATTTTCTGATAATTCCAACATCCCTGCCATATCTGACTCTGATTCTGATGCATGTTCGGTCTCTTCAAACTATAATTTTGGCCTTGAAGTATGCCTTGTAATTTTTTTGTTGAAAGGTAGAAATGAGGTATGGGGTAAATAGGCCTTTAGTGACATGGTGTAAGGTGTGAAGGGAGGGGAAGTACTCTCTATCCCATTGATTAGGTCTCAGTCTCTAAGTTAGCCTGTGCCCCCAGCAGCGAACTTCACCAATGCTTTTCAGTCCCTGTTCCCTTAGGTGGGACAAGATGGCTAGAGTGGGCTGGAGTTGGATATTTCCCTTCCTCCAAATGGAAGAAAACTGGGATTAGGCATTTCTTTCCCCCAGGTTGGTTAGGCTCTGATAAAACCTTAGCAGTTTAGGTTCTGGTAAAGTAGTTTTTCCGGAGGGTAGGCCTTTCTAGGAAGAACATTATGGTCTGGTGAACTTCAACATGGTTTATTTTCCCCTTCCCTTACAGTAAGCATGAGGGGATTTTTCTCTGATATTCACTGTGATAACATGATAGAATCCCTGAAGATAAAACTCACAAAAGTGTGGGGCCCCCAGGACTGAGTGCCCATGGAGTTTTTTTTTTTTTTTAAATCATAGCTGTGTACATTAATGCAATCATGGGGCACTATGCACTGGTTTTATATACAATTTGAAATATTTTTCAGCAAACTAGTTAACATAGCATCCCTGGGATTTTCTTAGTTATTGTGTTAAGACATTTATATTCTACATTTAGTAAGTTTCACATGTACCCTTGTAAGATGCACCACAGCCCCTGGAGTTTTTAATTCTCAGGCTTGTCCACACTGAGCCTCCAGCAATTTGTCAATTATAGTGTAGATTTTTCTAGTCCTGTGATGGTTCCTGCAGGAGCTTCTGGTCTGGAAAATTGTGATTCTCTGTATCTGCCTGTCTTTCTCTCCAGTTTTGGAGGTAGCAGTTTGCTCTGTGATCCCACATCTCTGAGAGATCTAAGAAGAGTTGTTGATTTTCCAGTTCATTCAGTTTTGTTTGTTGGTCTGTTTGTTTTTTGCAGTTTTTGGCCTGGGCTGGGTTTGAATCCACCATCTCTGGCATAGGGGGCCGGCACCCCACTCCTTTGAGCCACAGGAGCCACCCCAGTTCATTCAGTTTTGTATGTGTTACAAGGACAGAGTGGTGACCGTTAACCTCCTTATATGTCACACCAGAAACCAGAAGTCTTTATGGGTTTTCTGCATTTATTCACAGTTTATCTTCCAGACTATACTATAAACTCTGCAAGGACAGGAACCTTGTCTATATTATTCATATTCTCAATGCCTAGTGCTATGCCTGGAACATGGTAGGTGCTCAATATATGTTCAGTGATAAAAGGAGATACTGAGAATCAGAAGACCTGAACTGTGTGGTGTCGGGCAAGTCCCTTCCTCTCTTTCGGCCTCAGCTTCCTCACTATGTGATATTGTTCTTATTTGTTTCTTTCTAAGGAATCGGCTTTCTCTTTTTTTTTGAAACAGGGTCTTGTTATGTTTCCCAGGCTGGATTCAAACTCCTGTGCTTGAGCAATTGTCTTGCCTCAGCCTCCCGTGCAGCTGGGACTATAGGTGTGAGCCACGGCGCCTGGCTTCTTACTTGTTTCTCTATTTTTTGTCTGTCTCCCTCCACTAAAATGTAAGTTCCATAAGATGAGAACCTCATCTGTCAGAAAGCCTGACAAATAATAGGTTCTCTATAAATATTTGTTGAATGAACAAGTGAATGACTGAATCTACGGAAGGAGGGGTTTGACCTTGATAAGTGGATTGCTGAGATTTCTGATAACTTGCCCCTTCCTTACCCTAATGGGTGCTTGTCTGGGCTACTTTTAAGTAACTCCTAACAGAGCTTAATGCCCTTCTAGGAAAGGAACTCAAATAGGTCACATGAGTCAAAACAATCTGAAGTGTATGCAAAAAAAATTTGCCAAACTTTGGAACTCAGCAGCTTCTCTTCGTGTTATCCAGGAGAACATGGGCTGTGCTCCAACATGTGTGTGTGACAACAATTTGAAGCTTGATGTTCAGCCCTTTGAAACCACATAGACTTATGTAATATGACCCAATTCCTTGGTTTTGCAAAGAAGGGGGGTGTGCGACTGGGAGAAGAGAATGCAGTTATTTACTACTTTCTTCCTAAGGGCAAAAAACAGAATGTTCAGTATTTGTGGGAGGGGCAGGAGTTGTGTTCTGCCTGAGTAATTCTCACTCACTGGATGGGCAGAGTCAGGTGACAAACTTCCATAGCTCTGCCTGGCATCAGCGTGGACCCTGTCCAGAGGCAGAATAAAAATATTTTCTTTAAGTTTTAGTTTTCCCTGTGGTTTGTAACAATGCCCTGGTGTCCCATTTCACAGGCTCAGTGGGTAGTCAAGCTGTAGGACCTCCAAAGGAACTAGATAGAAGAATTCAGTTGTGAGCCCTCGAGACCCAAGTTCTAAAGAGCCCCTTGCCTTTTGCTAAAGGTAGAAGAAACATATGCCTTGACCTTCTGCAAGGCAGAGGCTGCCAAGATGATATCGATGCCTTTGGAGGGAGAAGAAGAAGGGACTTTCAGAGAATGATCTAGCCCTCAGTGACACTCAGCTGTCTGTGTTATTACCCATAAGGTTAGCAACTGCCCTTCAGCAAGGTTGAAGACTGTTGAAACAGATCCTGTAATTCTAGGTTTTGGGAAATGGGTGTTACTGGGTAATTTTTACCCACAAAAAAATCTTTTAGCTCTGCACAAAGCTATATTCCCATAGAAAATAATCCCTTTAAATTAACATCTCAACACAGCCTGTCTGTCCTGACTGTGAGGCTGTAGCGTAGAAAATAGTGTGATGGGTGGAAGACTTTCAAGGCCTCTTGTAGCCTTAAGGTTTGAAGATTCTCTGTTGACATTCCTTTCACAGCCACCAAAAACTAAGAGGATTTTTGTGAAATTTTAACTTTCCATGTGAGGGCCCCTGATTTTCACCCAGAACTGCCTACATTACACTTTATAGATCACTATCCACTTTGCCTGCAGAAAAACATTGATGGTGATGGTGTGGGCTCCTTGTTTCTGAAATTTCTCTGATGAGAGGCCTCTTGGGTTACCGCTTGACGTCCCCTTGGCCTATGTCACTCTTGGAAAACAATTCTGCAGCAGCAGAGACACAACATCTACCCTCCAAGGATCCACTTTATTTCCTGTGTTCCCAAAGCCAGCCAGCTTTGGCCTATAAGAGTAGGCAGGTCCCCATCCTCCTATGCAGAAGTCAGTGGTCACTGAACCTTTTACGAAGCTCTTTTCTGTGCTCTCTTCCTCTTTCTCTCCTCTCCCTCCTTCTCATTGCTTAATAATGTCCAACACCTGAAGAAGAAACTACTGGTTGCCTACTTCTAAGCCCCTTCTTCTCATCCTTAATAATAGAAACTTGAATTTGTTTGAGGATAGCAATATGCTCAGGTAAAGAAGGCCTCTCTTTTAGTTAGAGGTTGGCTGACTCAGTTCTGGCTAATAAGATATAAGCAGCAGTGTTTACACTATGTCTGGGAAGCTTTCTAAAAAGGAAGGAGCCATCTTTGTTCCATTTCCTCCTTTTTGCTGCCTAGATTGTGGATACAATGACTGGAGCTTGAGCTGCCATCTTGGGCAATGAGGCAACATGCTAAATATGGTGAGCAGCAATTTAGAAGATGTTTGGGCTTTCATTATTTTATAAAGAGCCACCATGTCAAACCTGGACTGCCTACCTTCTGATTTCTCTTATGGGAGCAATAAATAAACTATCTTTCTAAAGGAAGTATTATTGCTTTTTCTGTTATTGCAGCCAGAGCTAATCTTAACTAATATTATATCCCTTCCCTAAATGGAGACTGTGGCTTAACAAATAAGTCCAGAAAATGGGCTGAATTTTTAGAGGTTTAAAATATGGACATGGGGAAGGTAAGCATTTAGAATGTCTTAAGGGATAATAAGGAAGGGGGTCCCTAGGCAAGAGACACTGGAATACTAGGAGCCTGTAGGCAATTTTTCTTCACAGTAAGCTCCATGGTGATAGTATCATGTCTCTCCAGTTTGCCATCGTATCCTAGTGCCTAGCCTGATGCCCAGCACATAGGATGGCTCAATTAAAAGTGGTTGACAAAATGAACAGTTTGTTGTTTTCATCATAAAATAGGGGGCCAGTTTACTCGCACAATATCAAAGGCTTTGGCAAAGCTTCCTCTGCCCACCATCCCCATCTGAAAATTTCTGGCCCTACCCACCATTGCCCACTGTAACATGTGCAACTCCCATAAATTTATTTATTCATCAGCACATGTCAGGCCCTGTGCTCACTGAGGATATAGTTGGGGAGCAAAACAGGTATGGGTCCCGCCCTCAGGAAGCTTCCAGAGCAGTGAGGCTGAAGCACACACAAATATGTGAACACATTATTACAATCTGGGATAAGTGCGACAAAGGAAGGACCATGGGGGGAAACTTCTTTAGACAGAGTGATGGGCAAAGATCTCTTAGAGGAAGGGGAGAGCCTGAGGGCAGGAATAAGCAGCCACCCCAACCAGTGGGGTGTGGATGTCGGTGGGAGGTTCTGGGCCAAGGGAACCACACACACTAAGGTGTCTGGGGGGTATCTGAGGAGTGAAAGCAGCTCGGTAGAGCTGGAGCTTGGTGAGAGTGGGGTAGTGGCACGAGAGAAAGCTTGAAGAGGTCAGCGGAGGCCAGATCACGCAGGCACTTGTAGGCCATGGGAAGGAGTTTGGACTTTATTCTAAGTCCAATGATAAGCCATTGATAAGCTTAAAGCAAGGGAACGCCATGATCTGATTTTCCTCTGAGAAGGAGGTCACTCTGGCCACAATTCCACTGTGTGGAATTGGACAAGGTCCAGCATGGAAGCAGGGAGACCCAAGTACGAGGCCTTTGCCTTTGTGTAAGAGATGACAGTGGCTTAGATCAGGTAGTGGCAACGGGGCTGGAGAGAAGTGGAGGGACTCACGGTGTATTTTGGAGGTTGAAGGGCCTAGACCCAGTGATGGATTGGATGTGGGTGCTGAGGGGGGGAGAGAAGAATCCGGATTTCTGATTTGAGCAGGTGTGTCAATGGTGGCACCATATACCAAGGGGACACTGGGGAAGGTGTAGGCAAGACTTTGATTTTGGTCATGTAGATACTGATGTGCTTGTGACACATACAAATGGAATTGTTGAGGAGACCATTGAATATTGGAGTTTGGAGCTCAGGGGAATGCTTAGACAGGAGATACGAATTTGGGAGTCATAGCATGACAGTGTTACTTGAGATCTTGTGGGTAGATGGACCCAGCCAGGGAGAGCATAGACAGGATAGAGCTGGGTCCAGAAACACCCCAAAATAGAGGACAAGAAGCTGACAAAGGGGCCATAGGATTATTTACATTTTTCCCAGCATCCCCAATAGACTGTTTTGAAGTATGAGGAGGCTGATAAATAGCACCTCTTTTCTTCTGCCTGAAGTCAGAATCAGTCAAGAGAGGCACAGACACGAGTCAGGCAGGAGATAAGAATGTCACCTTTATTAATCATAAAGCTATTTGGAGAAAAAGTAGTAGCATTACAGCCTTGCTACCCATGCCCCTCTCCCCAGGGAGACGGACCTAGTCATCCTGTCCCTGCCATAGGTAGACAAGCATAGGCCTCCCCTGCAGGGGCCAAGCTGCCCCTCTAAAGTTCCTGCAAGGCTGTAAGAGAAGAGAGAGCATGCGCACTCTACCAGGGAAGAGACCCCAGAGGTGGGGAGAGAAAAGGGGAGAGTCTGAGCGTGTCCTGCTCCGCCTTCCAAACTCATCTTGTCTTACCTGCTCTTTCCATAGGGAAACATGAAATAAGTCCCCGGAGCACAGAGGCCACATCGGACCTGGTCGCCACTGCATCCCCCATGCCTCACACAGTATCTGGTACACAATAGGTGCCAATATTAATTGAATGAATGGATCTGGGTTTCAAGACTAGAGCGATCCTTGCAGATCATCTGAGAGGTTCCCATCGCAGCCTAATTTTATCAACATTTCTGGGGCTCAGGTTCAGCATTCAGGATTGCTTTACGCTCTCCCCACGTGATGTCACTGTGCAGCCATAGTACACAAGTATTGTCGCTCTGCTCCCACTCCTCATTTTATAACCGGGTCATTGGAAGAGAGTGTGATGCCAGAGGGCTTGTCCCGGCCCTGCTGCTGACTATGAGTGGCTGGGACTAGCCTGCCTCTCTGGGCCTCAGTGCCCTGATGTGGGAAGTGAAGGGCTTGGGACAGATGGTTGCTAATGGTTTATTAATCTATTTTCTGATCCCCAGTGTGACTTGACTTTACCATGATATCACGTGTACCTCAAGATGCTTTCCCCCAGTGGTCAGGTTAGCTTTGCAGCTGAGATGACTTGAGTTCTGGATTGCAATGGAGGGCAAAGACCGGCCCCATATGCCGGAGGTGGGGGGTTCAAACCCAGCCCTGCCCCCCCCCCAAAAAAAGAGTCTTTGGGGTTGAATTAGTGGTTTTCTCTTAGTTGGTAGCAACAAATTCATCGATGGAACAGCAGAGGAGCCCAGCTGAGGAAGCTCCAATGAGCTGGGGCTGCCCTCTTTGTTACACGCCCCCTCTTCTGGCTGCTGCCCACCTCTCTGAGTCATCCTTCTCTTTCCTTTCCTGCTCACCCCATGTGTCTGCAGCAATCACAAGTCTTTCAAAGGCAAACCTATCTCAGGGTTCTGCCTACTCATAGAACCTGCCGGCCTCCCTCTCGCACTAGTTTGGTGACCTGACCCAGAGCTGGTGAGTGTGTTGTCACAGTGTGGGCAACCAGAAGTGGTTCCTGAAATGAAAAAAGGGGGTATAAGTCTGGGATTCCTTCTCCTACAAAATTACATGGACTCTTGCGGGTGCTGGGCCATATATAAGTCTTTAAAAGTGACCAGTCCTGGCTCAGCACCTGTAGCTCAGCAGCTGGGGCACCAGCCACATACACCAGGGCTGGCGGGTTCGAACCCAGCCAACACCTGCAAAACAACAAGGACAACTACAAGAAAAAAATAGCCGGACTACTTGGGAGGCTGAGGCAAGAGAATCGCTTAAGCCCAAGAGTTTCAGGTTGCTGTGAGCTATAATGCCACAACACTCTACTGAGGGCGATATAGTGAGACTCTGCCTCCGAAGCAAAAAAAGTGGCTATTTCTTGGTGTTATTTAACCCGGGTAACCTGATAAGAACTAGATATGAGGATGAATGGAATTTGGGGGCTGGAAGGGCAATGGAAGCTGAGAGCAAAGAGGTGACAGGTGATGTGTATGAGTCTCACCGTCAGAGGGCTCTTCCTGGCCCAGGTAGACTTACTAAGCACCTGCCTTGGAAACAATCTTGCTTAACCACTTTGTTTTGTAGATTGAAAAAGGAGATCTAGAGACTTGCCTAGGGTCATATAGTTTGCTAGCCCTGGACCCCTGCTGTCTCTTCCTGGAACATTTCACTGCCTCAGCCTTCCCCAAAGTGACCTTTAGGGACTAGTTTAATTGTGTAGGATGGAAAGCCTTGTGGTGGGGGCTCTGAAGAGGAAATGTAAAAAAAAAAAAAAAATAGATGAAAAAACAGAAAGACTATCACCAAACCTCAGCATTTCCTTGGGCTTTCCCTGTCCCTTTCTCTGTCCCCTCCTCAGCCACCTGTCCTCCTCCTACCTGGCATGCAAGGCCTCTCTGGGGACAGCCTCCAAGGCTTAGCTCTGGGCCTTCTTTCCCTCGTCCCCCTCTGCAGCCACTTCTCTGGGGCATTTTCAGCTCCTATGACAGAGACATGCTAGAGGCTCGCCCTGTAGCCCATTGACTTCACTGTTCTCTTTCCACAGCCCATTATGGAATATTTCCATATGCAAACGTGCTCTGCTCAGCTGGACAAAATTGGAATACATCGTGCCTCTGAGAAGCTGCACCCTTTTCTTCCCCTCCTGTAATCATAGCACTTTGCTTGAGCTCAGGAGTTCAAGGCCAGACTAAGCAAGAGTGAAACCCCATCTCTACTGAAATAGAAAAATTAGAGTTGTGGTAGGTGCCTGTAGTCCCAGCTACTTGGGAAGCTGAGGCATGAGGATCGCTTGAGTCCAAGAGTTTGAGCTTGCTGTGAGCTATGATGATGCCATGGCACTCTACCCCAGGGTGACAAAGTGAGACTCTGCCTCAAAAAAAAAAAAAAAAAAAGAATTAAAAAAAGTCCCAAACTAAAACCTTTTGAGTCATCCATAACTCTCTGCCCCCCACCTCACTTTGCGACCAGGGAGTGCTGATATTTCACCTAGTAGAGGGTCCTCAAACCTTCCCACACTTCAGCATCACCAGGGCCTTGTTAGAGTTTTCAATTCCTAAGTTCTACACACCTCTTTAGTGCAGGGGTGGGGCCCGGGATCGACATTTTAAATCTCCTAACAAACCTGATGCAGATGGACTGCCAACTGCTCTGGAGAAAGACTGCCTTTTAGTATCTTTTAGCTTTGTCCCTTCTTCTCCCTTCCATGACCCCTATCCCTGCCCCGGCTGGCCCTCGTCACCTCACACCTGGATTACAGCAACAGCTGGCTTGCCACTAGCCTTTCCCTGTTCCAGCCTCTCCAGCTGCCAGGACCCATCTTCTACAAATATCTTTTGTATCACATCACTTCCTAGCTCAGAAGCCTACCATGGCTCCCTGGGACCTATCAGATCCTATCTAAAGTCATTTGGCTGGGAGCCAGCCAAGGCAGCCTCCTACCCTCTCCTTTCCCTCCTTCTCTGTTCACTGCCACCCCTCCCGGGCTCATTAGTCATGTTTTTCTTAGGTTAGCCCCTCTGCTAGCTTGGGGGGGGTCTCTTGCCATCATCCCTGGAACACTTCTGGTGATACAGGAGGAATTATGAAAACTGTTCAGATTCTCCTTCCTGCTTCTCAATGCATCCATCTTGCCTTCCTCCAGCACAGGCTCTGCCACTTACCAGCTGTATGACATTGGGCAAGTTGCTTAACCTCTCCGTGCCTTACTCTTCTCACTGTCTCATGTAAAATGAGGATCTCAATAGAACATACCTCATGTTTCTGGAGAGGATTGAAAGACTCCATAGATATAAAAGGGCTTAGAAGTATGTCTGGCATGAAGTAAGTGCCATGCAGCTGTTAACTATTATTATTAATTATCATGATCATCGCCCCTTACAGTCCTTTCCTCCCTGGAAACCATTTCTGCTTTGAATAGCTAACTGATGGAGTTCTCTGTCAAATCTTGCCTGATTTAGTGGAAGTAGTTAAGTGTTAAGTATTAGAGTTCCAGGGAACTCCTCTGCATGAGATAACCTGGGGAACTGGGCTGTCTACAAAGCTCTAATTATGTCCATTAATATCCAGCCAACTAGGAGGGGAGGAGGGGAGAGTTGAAAGCAAGATTTTCCAGAATAATTAGGATGATGTTAAGACAACTTCAAATAGCTTAAGGGACAGTAGTTATGCACTTTCTTTCCTATGGTCTTTCTAAAGTCCTCCTTACGTCCCAGGTCCCAGTGGCCCTGCTTCCTCATCTGTTCATTCCCTGGCTTCCTTTTCATAGCCCTCCCAGGGGTGCCTTCCTCTGTGGGTGTCCCCAGCCTGACAGCCTCACACCTTATGCCCCAAGCAGTTCTTGTCTGTGAATAATCTATTGCCCACATTTCTGCTCTAATTTTCTTTTCTTTTTCTTGAATTGACAGAATTGTACACAGTTATCATGTACAACATGATGTTTTGAAACATGCATACAACTGGGGAATGGCCCAGTCTGTCTAATTAAAATGTGCTTTGCTGGCAGCACCCATAGCTCAGTTGGCAGGGCGCCGGCCACATACACCAAGCGTGGCAGGTTCGAATCTGGCCTACACCTGCTAAACAACAATGACAACTGCAACCAAAAGATAGCCGGGTGTTGTGGCGGGTGCCTGTAGACCCAGCTTCTGGGAGGCTGAGGCAAGAGAATCACTTAAGCCCAAGAGTTGAAGGTTGCTGTGAGCTGTAACACCATGGCACTCTACCGAGGGTGACAGAGTGAGACTCTGACTAAATAAATAAATAAAACATGCTTTACTATTGGAACTTTCAAGGCCACATCTAGGATTTTGTGGCAAATACAATCAATTCCTTTAAAAGCCCACTGAATTCATGGCCAGTGACTGTCATTACATTCTCTCTCTTCCTCAATGAATACTAAAAGTTCCCCTATTATCGAGTTGGGGGAGGTCTGAGAGTATTTTTGACATTTCCAAGGGGCCTTCATTGTCACCAAGGTTGGGAACCACTGCCCTGTGGGATATGCAGGAGTTGCGGGAGCAAACTGAGCCCTTTGGCTCTCAGTTTCCTTGTCTGCCCAATAGAGTTAAACCATAGCCACCTCTTTTCCTAAGGGCAGGAAACAGAATGTTCACACACAGGAAGTGGGCACAGAGAGGTGCTCCTCATCCTTGGTCCTGGGCTGGGAGACCTGAGATGGGGATGAAGCAATAGATAGGTGGGCGCACCAAGGGATGGCGTAGGCAGGCGGAGGCTCATTGTTCTTTTTTTTGTTCTGGGTCCAGCTGGATCAGCCGAGCCCAGAACCCCAAAGCCTATAAGTCCCTCCAAGAGCAATTATGTTCTTCTGCCTTTCTCCACCCTTAGTTGGCTTTCTGTGGAACAACAACAGAGAGCTGCTCCTGTATGTGACTGACAAACATCTACAAAGTTCCTCTTATCTGGTCTAGTAACCGCTTGGCTTCAGGAGTTGCAATGTTTGTCTCTGTTTAGTCAGGGTTGCCTAGGAAACAGAGTTTCTCTCTCTTCACCACTATGAGACTGTGGGGCCAGTTTTTTCCCCTTTCTTGTACAGAAAAGCTTGAGGACCAGAGAGTTTTGCGTTTTGGGGTGTTGCTGGGCTATTTTCTGGGTTTCCTTTTTTTTTTTTTTGTCTGCTGGTTCTTGTTCAGCAGGAAATTGGGTGTGGGAAGTCTATGGATGAACTGAATAGCTGTCAAGTCTCAGCTTTTCCTGAAAAGGGGAGAGTGTGGAAGCAAGTGGGGATTGGGAGTACCTATCTAGGTGGGAAATAGCTGCCTGGGGGGTTTGATGCACTAGTCCAAAGTTTGTACCAGCAGCTATGAAATCTGTATGGCATGACCACATTGGCAGGTGTAGACAGTGAACTTGGCATCATGAGTAGCGAGGTTAGAAGCAGGTGGGTAAATTGGGATTTGAGAGGTCAGCAAGCAGAGGTTTGCAATGTTCCGAGGGGTTTTGGTGATTTGAAAAGAATAGGCCAATGGGTATGGCCTTTGCAGAGAAGGACACAGGCCACTGTGATTATTATGGGCATGAATTGGTGCAAGGGAAGGGGCTGAGACAACTTGGTCACCTTAAGGCTTGTGGCTCAGGAAAATAAAGGAGTTCTGTTCAAGTGGCAGAAGGATAGGTATCTATGCTACATGAAGTGGAGATTGAATGGAGTCACTTAAAAAGGGAGGATAGTCTCCTTTGGCAACACAGTAGGCTTGGAACACAGCTCAGGGTCCAGAGTGGATTCGGTTCAGGGCAGAGTAGAAGATACACAATGTTTTTCAATAACCAATCAGAGAAATAGCAGGACTCCAGGTGCTGGGCACATGGGGCTGGGAAAGGGTAATTGGGGATAATGAACTGCCAAGAGGTGGAAGAGGGAAGCTAGAGTCAGGAACCTAAGACTTGGCCCTGCCCACCTGGCTGGATGGCCAGCAGGTTTTGTGAGACAACCTTCAGTGGTGACAGTGCAGCAGCAAGGATTGAGCGCATCTTTCTTTGGGCAGGGGTTGGGGAATGAGCAGAGAATAGGGAAGTGAGTTTGCCATCTCATACATTCTCTCTCCTTGTCTCACTAAGGTCATCTTAGCTCCTCTGCCAAGGTCAAGGGTCTCATGTGGATTGGTATTAAGAAGGGTGCATTAAATGACACTGATGATGTTTCCAGAAGGGAGAAGCAGCCCACTTGTGTTTGATTCCCCCTCTTCTTGCTCCCTCACAGGTATGCCCTGCCCTTTTGCTTTCTCGGGGGTATCCTCCCTCCCAAATCACCCCTCCAGCTAAGGTTGTGTGTTAGTAGTCAACTCCCCACTCACTCCAAAGCTCTCATGAAAAAAGAAGCAGGACAGAGAAGGAAGGATGCAGGTGGGACTTGTGATTTGCATAATAGCTGTGTGACTTAGGGCAAGTCACTTAAACTCACTGAGTCTGAGCCTCCTCACAATAAGAGTGAAGAGCACGTCCTTCATGTGAGTACAGTGCCCTGCACACAAGATCGTGCATGTGGCTTAGCACTCCCCACCCCAGCACTTAGGGGGAGCTCAGTGAACATGAGCAGAAAAACAGCAACCCCCTACCACGTGAGGGACCTTTCCCATCCAGTCTTTTTACATTCAATCAGACACCAAGTTTATTTTTAGAAAAAAAGAGCAAAGTTTATTGAAATTTCAAGCTACATCTGAAAAATCCAAATCCAAATCCTGGAGATGTCCATCAGGATAAGGTGTCAGAAAGTGAAGAGTGTTCGCTGTCGCAGAACCCCCTAGAGACGAGCTCCCTGGGTACACGTCCCAGGCTCCATCAGATCAAAACCATTCCCTCGTCAATCCCTTGTCTACAGTGGGACACCATCCTTCTATTAACTTGAAAGTTTCAACAATATTTTTTTTTTTTTAAGTTTTTAAACAACACTGTGAAGTCCAAGCTACTCTTCACTCAACCCCATTCTATGTAGTCAGCACCAGTGAATGGTGAGTTTGGCATTCAAAAGAGGACTTCACACGTTTTCAGTGGACAGCTGAGGAAAGGGTTGCAGCAGCAAGGCATCCACGGCCACTTTAAGAGGCTGGCCCCCCTCCCTGACTTTACTCTTTAGTCTTACTTAACCTAAAGGACAAACTGGATCACTCTGGTAAATGAACACAACAATTATCCTTAAGAGATAAGGGACCAGTCAATACTCCCAGAGCTGGTTAGGCCCTTCGACATGTAGGTGTATGTGTACATGTATACATCACTACACTAAGGTACAGATCTAGCCCTATGGGTAATATATACGCATTTATGGCTATATAGAAAAACTATTCCAATACTAACCAAACAGAACATTGTAAGCGGTCATCCCAAAGCTGTAATCCCACACTGGGCTGTGCACAAAGCCATGCATTATGCCATATTAACCAACAGAAGGCTGATTTGGCTCAATCTCTCCCATCTGTGCCCCCTGCCTTAGCAAGACAGGGGAGAAGAGAGAGGTTGCCTCTGTTTAGAACACAAGTGGCTTCTTCGTAAGAACAGTCGTCTGGTGAAGCTGTTGAAGATGTCCATGGAAATGAAAAACAGACCCCTTATACTTTCTGGAGCAAGGAGGCATCACATCTCAAACTACCTTTGCCAGTTGCAGCTAAGTTGCCCAGGCCCTGGGAGCCCCCAGGGCACTGTAGCATTAGAGGCTCACTGGCTTGGGGTTATTAGACCTCATGCAACTCAGCCTCTAGAGACCTGCTCTTTGTCAGGGGTCTGTCACTGAAGTGGACCCAGGTGGCCATGTCATTAGGACATCTCTTGGCACCAGCTATGCTAGGTGTAAAGTTCTCCACGTGAGATGACGCTTGGGGAGCCAAAAACAAACTGGAAAGAACTAGGTAGAACATGTTTAGTGGCTCTGCCCACCCCAAGGACAGAGCCACTTACACCGCAGAACCACCAGGGGCCTCCGGCACTTGAGGGGATTCAGCAGCTGGCTCTTCAGGGCTCAGACAGGACTGGAACTTCTCCAGCTGCTCTGGGCTTGCCAGGGTCTTCAAAAGGGTGTTCTCACGCTCTAGCTGCGAGTTCTTCTCCACCAGCTCACGGATCTGCTCTTTCAGGACCTCAACCTCCTCCCTTACAGCGTACATCAGATGATTCTTCACCAGATCCTGCCACCAAGGGAATTACAATAAAGCCATTCCTTAGCCATCAGGCCCCTGGGCAGCATCTTCACCTTGCCAGCCGTGTGCCTGTCCCTCATGCCACCACCCTCCAGCCATCCCTCAGCAGGCTGGCCCTGCAGCCCAATCCCTGTGTGCCTTTCTCTGAAACACTTTAACCCTCCCCTTCAGGAGAGTGACATGAGTTAAGCCATGTCAGAATTGGGAGCCCAGCTTTGAACTAAATAGGTTCCCCCTGAAAGTTTGTAATGACTTTCAAAATTGGCTGCTAGGGACCTTTGCAGTAAGACTTCTGGCAGTTGCCAGTGGTTTGCTATGTCCACCTTTCTACCTAAAACTCTGCTGCTGATGGCCCAGGTGCGGGGGAGACCCTGAAATGCACCCCCATACCATTTGTCTGCTTTACAAATCTTCACCAAGAGAACAGAACTGGCTATTCTGGAGTCTCCTTCCCTCCATATGACCTACTACATTGAGTCACAGCTATCCTGTAGCCCAGCCACACACAACACAGGACACTGGCCCTGGGGAAAGGTACTGGGATTGCTGCATCTTCTCTGAATTTGATGAGTGTGCTGGGGGTATAGAACATGTCCTTAGGCTCCAGGACAATTAAATGGCTCTTAACTGCTGGAAGCCCCACTCTCTGCAGCCATTTTGGCTGCTTGTTGGAGTATGACCTGTACCTGGTAGGGAGAGGGAGAAGGGATGGGTGCTTTGCTTCCTGTTTCCTCCCAACTCCTGACCCCAGCCCAGGCTCTGCAGAGGCACTGCAGTGCGGTTGCATCCAATGAGCTCTGCCTTCTGCCAGCTGCAGGATGCAGGCAAAAGTCTGAGCTCCTAGCCCTGCAACGGGCCCAGGAGCAAGCCAGAGGCTGCTCCAAAGCCCTGAGATGTAGAAGGGAGGAAGATAGGAGGAAGCCCAGTGAGGGCAAGACTGGAAATGTCCTAAAAGGTGATTCTCTAATAGGACTTGACCTAATGCCTCCAGGGTGGAAAGGGAGCAGGCTGTCTGCTCCCCAGGCTTTTGGCTAATGGCTTTTGCACCCACCTCCTCAGTCCTGCCCTGAGTTACATAAGCAGAAGCTAAGTCTGGGGATGGGAATGACGCAGTGATACCACTCACCATGGCCTGCTCGATCTTGTTGTCAATGGCCACGACACTGGCTCCAGAAGCACTGCCAAGACAAAAAGCAAAGCGACTCATTACCCACTTGGTTCCACTCTCAGTACCTGGAAGCTGTGGCCAAAGTCCTCCACCTAGCCCAGTCTTCCCCTCTCCCGCTTCCCTGGCCTGGAGTTCCTGGCAGTTTGTCCCCAGATCCCTCCCTGGCCCCTCCAGGAAGCCGCACCTCCTCATCGAGGCTGGCTCCGCGCCCCCGCCGCAGCCGCCGCCCTGAGTTCCGAACCACCGGAGCGGCGCGCGGGTCCTGGGGCGCACGGGCCAACGTGGCCTGCTTGGGAGGTATGCAAACAATGGGGGCGCGCGGTCCGGGTAGTCACCCCGCCTCCGGCCCAGAAGGTCCAGGACAAACCTACCGGGCTCTGAAGCTAGCTAGGAATTCCTTCTTGGCGGCGAAGCTTCCGGCCTTCTCGCAAGCGGCGCACAGCGCGGCCGGCCCCCTGCCCAGCCCTGCCCAGCCCTGCCCGCTGCCTCTCTGCCTCCCGCTGCCTCTGCGGCTGCAGCAGCTGGTTCTCACGGCGCAGCGGCCGCAGGGACGCTCCAACGACGGATCCCAGAGCGGCGATGACCCCCCCCTTCCTGCGTCCCCTACCCCCGCCCCTTCCCAGGATGCTGCACCGCGGGGAACGGGGACCCGCGGCGCACGGTTCGCTCTGAGATCCGGCTCGGAGCCCAGCCCCCGCCCGCACCCCGGCTCGGCTCGGCGCAGCTGCTGGGGCCGGTGGTTACCTGTTATCCAGCTTAACGGAAACCACATCCCCTCCAAGCAGGGAAGAGAAGAAGGAGATGGAGAAATTGTGCAGCTGATAGACCGCCACCTCCATGGGGGTCTGGTACATTTCGGTGTTCATGGCTCGGGCTGCCGGGGAGCTGGGCGGGCTGGGCGGCTGCGGGTGCTGGCGCGCTGCTCTGGGCTGGGCTCTGCGCCGGAGTCCGGCCCTGGGCTAGGAGGGGGCGAAGGCTGCCGAACGGACCCGAAGCCAGGCAAGCGCTTCGGCTGGAGTTGAAGGGAATTGACTCGAGGGTTGTCACCTAGTGTGTCACAAACTCCACAGCCGCCAGTCCAACCCAGACTCGGAGATATTTCGGCTCCTGTTTCTTTATATAGGAGGAGCCGGCTGCGTCACATGGCGTCAGGGGCCATGCAAATGAGTCCTGTACCGGGCTTTGTGGCCCAGTTAAACCACATCCCCTCCCTGAACCTTAGTCTGGAACTGTAAACAGTTCAGCACTTTCTTGTGCCAACTGGCGTCTCCAAAGAGGGCTCTGGAGATTGCTAAAAACCCAACTGGAGCTGACTTCTAGAGAAATCAGAAACACAAATGCCCTAACAGAAGGCAGAAGGCGTTCAATGGAAGATAGCGCTGGTTTTAAAAGCTCTTCTTCAGGTGTCAGACAACATACACCTGATGGTTTTGCAAGGCTCTAATAATTCCCTGGACACCCGCCTTCACCATCAGAAGCCTCATCCTTTTCCTGGCGACTGCCCTCTTAGATGCTCCCCTTGCACACGAACTTGGTCACCTGCACATTCACTCTCTCCCCAAGCCAGCTGTCCCCTCACCCAGACAGTCCCATCAGCCTGCCCCAAACCCTGACACACATCCATTCACTTCTTCCTTTGAATCTACAAGTGTGGGGGTACCTATCTGTGTACTAACACCTGCACAGACCTGTGACATGCATGTAATACATGCACGGGGTCTGCACAAATCAGTGTATGCACATCTGTGTAGAGGGTTTCTAGGAACTCAGGTGAGTGGATGAACAGGTATGAGGGAGCAGCTAAGGGAATGACAGAGAAGGTGAGGCAGAGACTCTGCAGTGGAGTGACCACAAGATGCCAACCCTTTTCTCTCTGGTCTCCACACCCTGCACTTCAGATAAAACACATTCAACATTCATGTTCCCATTTTTTAAGAAAACAAAATGCTGCTTTCCTATGAACAGTGAATGACAACAAAATTCCAGATCAAGGCTATATATAAACCATCTCAAGAAAACACCTGTCCCTGTGATGGGAAAAAACAGACTCCAAAGCACAAAGAAGATGAGGTGATTGTTGCTCAACAAGAGTTATACATGTTTCCATAAAGATCTATTTTCATTCTTTTCAGCCTCAGAAGAAAAACAAAAAGGCACCAGAGGCTTGAGGTTTTTTCTCCAGCTCCTTCCTAGGCAAGGCCACCTAGTGGACAAAAGCAGAATTGCTGCCAGAAGGAGCAAAAGGGGCAGGGACAGGTGATGCAACCAGGAATATTATTTACACCAACCTAGGACCATCAGAACACTGGATTCCACCACATACACAATAGTTTGGATGAAGTTAAGGGCAGTGCCCATGAATAAGTGCTCCACAGGCTGTGGTACAAAGAAATATTCCTAATGCAATCATGCCATTGGAAAAGTACTGGGGCTTCTTATCAGCAAAGAAGGTAATTATTATTTGAGTCAGGATATTTCTCTTAACCAGGTACCTGGCACGGATACCACGGCCAAGGCCCCAGCCAAGCCCAGTCTAGTCTAAGGCCTTGATTTTCTTCAGGCTTCCAGTGCAGCTATGCCACCAAACAGGGAAGATTTTTGGTGGTGGATTTTGGTGGTGGTAATATGTGTATAATGGCCATTATATTTGCAGAGGGCTGACCAAGAGAACTATCCAAGCAAACCTACTGCATTAGCCCAGAGTTGGGTTTTTCTTCACCCCACTTTAGGTGGGAGACAATCCCAATCTCAGGACATTCTGTTACCTTTAGGACACAAACTCTCCAGATACAGTGTTTGTACTAAACGGTGTGTAGTAGACAGAGCAAAGTCCCGACTATATTTATGGGTCATCAAGAATATTAGCTGAGAAAAAGTATTCTTAAATCAGGAGCTTAGTTGACATTGGAATTCCCTGATATATTAATTTGCCCTCTGCCACATAAAGCTTTTTTGGTCCAGAAATTCTCTGAGTTGACCTTTCATTGGCTTATTAATTTTTCCTTAATGATTGCTTCCCACCCCAAGATTCCAAGAGAGATGATGAGAAGAAAAGGGGAGAGAGAAACAAGCTGGGTTCTCAGGGAAAAAAAAAAAAAAACACTGTCAGAAAAACAGGAAACAAGACAGAAGTAAGATAACTCCTTGGAACGAGACTCCCTTATGTGGAGAGTCAGAGAAATCCAGGTAATTTGGGGAAGGAAGAGAAAAGGGGTTAAGTCTGGTAGCAAAGCTGCATTTGAATGGTGCATTGGTTATGCTTCAATTAAAAAACAAGCTGAGTTTTAGACCCATGGATAATAATAAATACTGTTAACAGGGCTATGGGCAGACCCTGTGCTGGCTGCATCACAATTTCCAAGATGTGGGCACTGTCATCATCATTTTGCAGATGAAAAAACCGAGGGTCTGGTGAGGCTACCTTGCTCAAGGTGGCAGAGCTAATAAATTGCAGAGTGGGGACTCCAGCCCAGGTCTTCCTGACCTAGATAGAGACCAAGTTTGTCCCAACCACACTGACCAGTGTAGGGAAGGGAGTAGGTTTGTTGAGTGTGTGCAGGGTTGGATGAGTAAGTTGAGGCAGTTGGGGGATGAGTTCGAGGTGCCAGAGAGTAGTAAGGAGGAAGAAAGCATGAGGACCTCAGAATTACCATTTGAGAAGAACAGAGGCAGCCTTTAAGCTCTGCAAGCACTGGCTTTTCTGACGCCGAAGGCAGGGGAGAGCAGCGATGGACAACCAGAAGGAAATCCAAAGTGTCCGAATGAACTTTAGGAGCAAGCGATGCTCAGTCACACTTTTCCGAAAGCTATCTCTGTCTAGGAAATAAGAAATAGTAATCCAACCAGATGGCTTCCAGAATGGAATATGGAGACTTGGGGTATACAACATTCCAAATAAAGTATGGAATCTCAGAATATCACAGTGCAGTCAAAGCTTGAGTTCCTGAGGCCCATTCACTGGCACCCTTAATTAACTCCTTTCCCCCCATTCCTGCTGTGCTCAGCTTTTCGGAGAATGAAGTCAACAACAAGAAAACAAGCTCCTAGCAGGGATTTACCCTACAAAAACAACTTTGAAAGGATGTCCCAGGTTCATCCTACACTCAGCCAGTCTCTGATCCTCTCTTCTGTCCAGAACCTCTCCTTATGTCCCATAAGAAATGATCACCCTAAGATCTTCTGATCTTCCATTAGTAAAGAATAACTGGCTCTCAGGGTCTGCTGGCTCCCTCACGGAAGAATAGGGACTTAAATGTCTCTGCAGAAAGATCTTCCAGCAACAATAGTAGTAGAGCTAAGGATGGATTAGAGGGGTGGGGGGGGGGGGAAATAAGGAAGAACCCAAGGGATTTTCTGCTTAACCCTCAGCATACCAGAAAACTCCTCTGCCCAGAGTAGCGGCACCAAACTTTGCAGTGAGTGGAAATTTGTGCTGTACATGATATCAATTATCTGATCTAATGTTTCTGAGTAATGTGCTTATCGTTGAGACTCAGTGTCCTTGTGTCCTATAGAGGTGGGCCCCCAACAGGAAACAGTGGCCTAGGGATTCAATAGCCCAGCAACCCCAACATTCATAAATGTTTGCAAACTTCTTTTCTGACACCCTGAAACTTACAATGTAGGCTGGACCCAGAGCCGGCATGGCAATAGCACCTAGCTGAAGAGCCAGGCCCTTAGCTGCCTCTCAATTTTACTCTTCAGGAACTAGGCAATGAAACAGGCATAGCTGAACCTACCTCTCTCAGGGGTGATCTTAGGGATGGAGGGCAATGAAGACAGGGCCAACTCTTTCCTTTTCAGGAGGCCTTGGAAACCAACATATTCCCTTTGAGCTGGAAGAAATGTCTCAGCATTCCCACCCGTCTGTTCCACGTCCAAAGCCAGACTCAACAGGACAAGAGTCCTTCCTACTCGGGGTTACAGGACAGTAGAATGGAGATTGGGCAAAGTCTGGGTGGCAGAACCCTGGGGTAGGATCTCAGCACACTGTAGAGTGATGGGGAGCAGACTCAGGGTGGGTGTGGTAGGTTGGGGGTGGCTGTGAGGGGGAACATCTCACTTCCCTTTTTGTCACACTTGAAGCACTGTGTACCACGCAGCCAGAAGGAAACTATTTATAGGCAAGTCTTCCTTATTTTCTACAGGGAATGTTCCACCCAAAGATTTAGCGATGTTGCCATCAAAACATAGGGTCTTGTGTCAGGAGAAGCGGGAAAAAGACAGGATGAGAGAGGTGCGGGACCAGCCACAAAGCAAACACAGCGAAATACAAAAAGGACATTGAGCACTAGAGCGTTAGCACAGTGTTAATAGGACAGACGGTTGAAAAACATCCTTCCCCACTTACTCCTCCACCGCGGGGCCCCTTCTGTCTGAAGCTCTGTCTAATTCTAATTACTTACTTGTCCCTTTTTCTGAAGAGGCTGGGGGAATAAGGAGGCTGAAATTCCATGGCTTAATTCGTCCTTGCTTCCCGCTTATCTTCTCTCTTCCCTTCTGCTTCCACTCCAGTGTGGAAGACTATGGACAGGAAGGCCACTGCCACTTACATAGTTACTTGGGCTTCATGGAAAATCCCCAAGGTCCAGAAGGAGGGAAGCAAGAAGGAAAGACGGAAACAGAGAAAGTGCCTTGTTCTCTGTGGGTCATATGAACTGCCCTGCATGGCCAGGGCCCAAAGCCCTGACTTTGGGGGGCAGGAAGACGGGGAGGAGGATGCAGATGGAGATGCAGAAGGAATAGTGGGTGGGAGGGAGTCCAAGGAGAATCCTGGTGGAGAGATGGATAGGATACTGTCTTGGAAAAGCAGCTCCAGCAAATTCTGGCACAGAATGATAGCAGGAGCGATGAATTGTGCCTTTCAGCTCCCTCCGGGCCAGGGTCACAAACAATCTCTGTGTGACACTAGGGCCGACAGTCAGAACCAAACCCTGTTTTGATAAGGCATTCTACCTCACTTGACCTCATTCAGAGAAGTCACAAATTGCTCCTGTTGAACCACCTTCATCATCCCAACTTCGGTGGTTAAATATGGTGTGTGGGGGGGTTTGTCCTGACATCTCTGCAGGATTGGAACTATTGGCGACTTATCCAGACATGCAGTTTAGTTCAGTGGTTCTTAAATGACATGAACCTTGTATCAATATTTATGCCCGTCTCCCTTTCCCTTATGCCTTGCAGCTGGGAAAATCTACCTCTATAATTTTTCCAAGCCCTCTTCTCATTTTCTACCCTCCCCATTATCCATCTACAAGAATGAAATAGATATTCCTGAAAAAGAGGTTTGTAAAATCAACCTTGGTCTATGGAATCACAGTCTTCCCTCCCCCTCCCGACACTAGTTGCTATTATCATTTAATTCAATTCAAATCACTTCCATTTAAAATTGGTTGAATGCTTATCAAAGCTCAAGGCACATTTCAGGGAAATTTTTAAAAAGCAAACAGGGCGTACAAGTCAAAAGCTGTGCTTCCTTCCAGATATCCTAGGTCTGTGGCAAATTCAGAAATCTCCTTACTGGTTAGACCTTAGTGAAATGTTTGCTTTAGGAAAAAGCCTCCGGCTTGGGGAGTGGGGTGGGGGCTCAGGAGGGTAGTGTCAGTCTGGCAGGGAAGGACTGTGCTGCTACCATCCTGGGCGTCATTTCATTCCGCAGAATGGGGATAACTTTTCTTCTCCCCGCCCTGCCCTTTGTCTGGGGCCCACCTGGATGGGGATAATGCAGCAGTCCTGAAACTTGGACCTATGGCTTCTCTGACAGTGTTGGTGACAGTGCCAGAAAAGATTCCTCACCTTGATTCCCTTGAAACCCCAGAGGTTTATAAAGCAAGGGAACAAGGCACAGGTATTTGCCTTCTGAGTTGCCAGGCCCTCCTTCATGGGGCTTTCCTGCCCCCTCCTGCAGCACCTTCCTCCTTTGGCCAGCTCCTCTGGGGTTAAGGTAGCCTGCCCTCCCCAACAGAGCAGCAAGTATCTTCAGGTAGACAAACAGGCCCTCTCATCACAGCCCACTGTCTGGAAATCATGGCGCCCTGCAGCCTTCCCAGGGGCTGGGGAAGAAAACAGCAAGAACTCAGCCACTCTCCACCTTTGTCTGTCTGCAAGTGCACGAGCCCTCCATCAGGCCACCCAGCCTAGAGAGACACTGGCAGGGCCTCTCCCCATCCCCTTTGCTCTGTGGAGCAGTCCCCAGAGCCGAAATTCCAAGCCATTTTCTCTGTCAGTTGCCAGGGTTACTCTGAGTGGCCTGTGAAGGACTGAGGGCTATTGGCAATGCTCGGAAGACAAGAACCAGGAGGGTCTTGCTGAGGATGTGGATGGAGCCAGCAGGCAAGGGGTCTGTGAAGAGAGCAGGGGCTCTGAGGTGGAGCACCTGGCTCCATTGTGGGGCCCGCTATAGAATGGGTGACCTTTGAAGTGGCACAGGTTCCCTAGGGAACAAAAGGACGGTTAATAATGCTGGCCTCTTCAGGCCTGCTCCTTGGCCATGATGGGTAAGCGCTATGGGTCTCCCAGGGCTCTTGCATTGTGCTCCTGAGGCCCTTGCTTACCTCACAGCAGAGCTATTCACCCTGGGCTCACTTGAGGTATCTCCTTGATCCTCTGTTGTGGGACTCTGACTTGTAAAGAGGGGCTCTGCAGATTGCAAAGGGCCTCTGCCTTTCCAGCCCCCACACCCACCCCAGCTTCCTGAAAGGAAAGAAGGCGGCCAGCTGAGGTGGAGGGCAGTAGCGGAGGAGGCAGGGGGCACACTACTCCCAGGACAGAAAGAAAGGAGAAAAACAGGGCAAGCTTCTCCCTGGGCAAACTCCTCCCCCCAGGCATGGGAACAGCACCAGAGGCCGCGAAGGAGTGCTGAGAGGGGCTGAGAAAGGTCTCCCTCTAAGTTTGAGAATTGTTGACAAGGAATACACACACCTTACCAGGAAGAAAGAGAAGCACAGAAGCACACACGTGTTTGTGGAAACACCTTCTCCAGCCTTTCACAGAGTCTAATTCATAGAAATAGGCAGAGAGGGGCAACCCACCTTCTGCACTGTTGCCAGCTTCTCCATAACCACAAAGGGATAGTAGGGCCCCAGGACATAGCAAGATAGCCAGACAGGAGCATAGGCCGGGCCAGAATGCCAAACGCCACGGTCTCTGCTCTCTCTGACATGAGAGATGGCTGTGTACTGTATAAGGGTCACGGGTGACAGGACCTTAGGGGAAGCTTGGAGTGGCCTTCAGGTGGACACAGGGAGAACCAGCTTGAAGCCTCATCCTGGACACCAGAAACAGGAAGTCCCTGGCACTGCTAGGACCGCAGCTTTCAAAGATGCCAATCGTACATTATAACGGACTCCGTTAAATGAAGGTGAAATAAAAACAAGCACCAATTGTGCACAGTCAGTCACATGGGTGCCTCGGCAATGATTCCCACAAGTTCCTCATGAGGACAGTTCTAACGAGAGCCAGTCCTGGCATAGATGCCCTCTGTGACCTGAGAAGTGTGATCGGAAAGGCACTGACAAAAAAAAAAAAAAAAAAAAAAATCCCCCTCAGTCAGAGCTGTTGTCCAGACATGCTACCATGGTCCCTAAAAATATCACCATCACAGCCATGCCTTTGGCTTTCCTGGAATTCTTTACACACCGGAGAATCAGAAAAGTTTCTTTTCTGATGAAAAAACCCTGGAAAAGTGCCACTTTCAGCCACTATCAGCTGATACTGATACTTAAGAACTAAATTATCATTACTTTCCACAAAGTAGTTGGGAGCCAGACAACTGGGCACACAGCAAGTAAACCTTGACAGTGGGCTGTGGAGGCAAAAAAAAAATGGATCTAGATGAGATTCTTAACATCAGGATCACCCAAGGAAGCTTGTGGAAAATACAGATGTTCTGGCCTCCAGCCCTGGTAGATCTCACGCACTGGTGAAGGATAATTTTTAGGTGATTTGGATGCAGCTCTTCTGGCACCAGTTGGTGGAACCGCTTTTGGGAACCACTGGCTTAAAGTTGACAGCCAAGAAATAGTCTCTACCTAAAGACCCCTCGTGGTGCCAGGGACACTGAGACCCACTTTGTATATAACACATTCTGATGAGGTTTGGCTTATTCTGGGTCTGCTGTCCATTCTGCCATCTGTTTCTCTCTCCTTCCTGAAAGCTTCATCAAAATGAGTAAGAGTGAGAGCTACTCTTAGAGGGATGCCCCTTAACCTGCTATGATTGATACCTAAATTTTGGCAGATTTTGCCTCTCTGTTCTAAGGAGCAGAATCCTTCTAAGACATTTTACAGGTGTCAGGGGGAACTCTCATCCTGGCAATTTGGGGACAGGAGGGTGGGCCTCACAGTCAGAAAGAGAGAACCCAGGGGAGAGAATGGGAAGGGGCTGGTTTTTCTCTAACAGCACAGTTTGATCAATGAACCAGCCCCTTCTCCCTTCTACAGGAGCCAGCTCTCCTCCAGCCCCATGGCTGTCACCACCCGGTCAAACATGGGTTGACTACCAGGTTAGCTGGAGGGGTATGACTCATTCCCCCTTCAAGAACCTGCTGGGACTAACTACAAGGACTTGCCAGGATCTCTGAAAACATAGCCACCCCCACCCTGATCCAAGCCTGGATCCTCCCATCCTCACCCCATCCTCACCCCATCCTCACCCCAACTCCTCCCATCCTCACCCCAATCCCAGCAATGAGGCTGTCTTCACTGCTCACTGACTCCCCTCTCCCAAGATGGAACAGGAGGGCAATTTGCTATTTTCTGTTGTACATACCCGGTCTGTGTTTTGATATTTTCTTTTCTTTTCTTTTAATGTTTAATTTACACTGCCTGCTAGATTTGGGACTTAAATAAACAAACGTTATGCTTCCCCCCAAGGCCTGAACTTCCTGGTTGCCTGCCAGCAACACAGTGACCCTTTTAACCTCTGTTCTTGTTCCTTGAGACAGTCAGTGTTAGGGGTTGGGTTGAAAGAGAAAGATATTTTGGGTCAAAAGCCTGAAAATTTTTAGTGCCAGTCTAAAATACCATCCCCCAACCCTTGCTGACAACATGAATGTTAAGCACTGAAGCCACCTTACCAAGTACAGACTTCTAAAGGGCACGGCGAGAATGTGAGGATAAAACACAAAACTGCAAAATTCGAAGTATTGGCATTGATTTCTTGAAAACTTACTTATAGACATCTTTATACCACCAAGCAAAGACAGAATTGCCCAGGTCTTTGTGGGCAGAGCCTTTGTGGACATGAGTAGACTCAAAGACCTATAGACAGCAGAGCATAGCAAGCCTGACCAGGAAAGGGTTCTCGCCAAAGCTCTTACATCTTAAAAAATAAGAGAAACACACTAGCCCTTATGTCCTGGGACAGAGCTCTCACAGCAAGCTAATGAATCCTGGTCAACAGTTCTGACATCCTGTTATTTGCTAAAACTAATAATACCATGGAGTTTGTTGACAAGAGTTGTAGAAGAGCTAAAGTAAATATGGAAACTGAGGAATAGCCAAGTACAGTTACTAGCTCAGCAGTGGAGAAGAAGAGTTTCATAGATAACTCCTGGGACATCTTGGGGAACCAGGGCCTGGAGCACAGCTGGGAGATAACCCAGAAGGTATCTGTCATGTCACTGGGTGATTTCTCTACAACAATAGGCTGCTGCAATGATGCGCTTGATTCATGGAGCTGGTACTGAGCCCTCGGAGGACAGGAATGAGAAGAAGTGAGGGGCTTCCCCTGATACATATGCGAAGGGAGTTATGTCCTGAGAAATGTCACTCCAGCACCCATTCTAAATGGAGCTGTTCAAGTGGGAAGAAAATACAACAGAAGGTCAGAGTTCCTTTCCACCTTCTCCACTAACCAGTGGAGGACTGCATAGAAGACTTCTAGACACTATGCTGCTGGATCCTCACTCCCTGAAATGAGAATAACGCCCCACCTCCACAAGGTGTATATGTTTATGGATACCCTGAAGTGTGAAAAAATAGATATCATTTTCTTTTCTTTTCAGATTGAAGATGCCCCTGATGATATTATAAATATTTGTTTTGCCTAGGTGTCCAGACTTTATAGACACCCTGTGCCATCGTTGAGTTCTTTGGA
The DNA here is from genome assembly GCA_963574355.1 of Loris lydekkerianus. Classification (NCBI taxonomy): domain Eukaryota; kingdom Metazoa; phylum Chordata; class Mammalia; order Primates; family Lorisidae; genus Loris; species Loris lydekkerianus. The sequence goes on along the minus strand of CAUYPK010066715.1, from coordinate 6,567 downwards.
GAGTTAAAAAAAGGGAGGGGGGATGTGAATGTGATATACTCTGTGATGAGTATCTATGTTTAGGGCCCTGTTCCCTAAGAAAAGCTGGAAAAATGGCTCCCTACATGAGTGGCCCTTTCAATGCTGTTTCAAAGTCTTAGTGTTTCTAACCTTGGTCCAGTTCCAATTTTTGTTCCCATGGTTTCACACGTTATCTATATTTCTTACGGGGACAGGGTAGTTTGAGGCGTTCATGCTAAAATGGAATCTATATTTCAATTACTCTCCAGAAGGTCTCTCTAGGCAACTTCTCCCTGTACATAGCACTATTTTTTCTTTTTTTTTTGAAACCGAGTCTCACGCTGTTGCCCTGGGTATGGTGCTGTGGCATCATAGCTCTCAGCAACCTCAAACTCCTGGGCTTAAGTGATCCTCTTGCCTTAGCCTCTTGAGGAGCTGAAACTACAGGCATCCACCACAACACCCAGCTAGTTTTTCTACTTTTATTAGAGATTGGGTCTCGCTCTTGTTCAGGCTGGTCTCTAACTCCTGAGCCCAAGCAATCCACCTGCCTTGGCCTCCAAGAGTGCTAGGATTACAGGGGCGAGCCCCCGAGTCTGGCCTGCACATAGCACTTCTAACTTGCACAACATTTCGACCTCAACAGCCTCTCCTATGGTGCAAACAACCAGTAATCAGTGGGACCTATGTTCTTTCCAGCAGGGCTGAAGGCACGGCCAGATTGGACCATGATGCAAATGGGCAGTGCAAGGTCTCAAGTGAGCATCGATTATCCTCTTAGACTAGCCTGTGAGGGCAGGAGCTTGTCTTATTCACCACTGGACACCCAGGGCTTGGACCAGTGCCTGGCACACAGTATGAATGCAGTAAATACATGCTTAATAAATAAAGAAAAGGGTTGTCTAAGTGCTAGGACTTTACTAATGGCCCCGGTGGAGATGAACTGGAGGCCAATTCATGAATTATCCTTCTTTTAACATTTTAATTTGGGGACAATCGTTTGAGAGAAACTCTGCAGTTACAAACACAAAAGACCTGTGAAAATCAAACATACTTGGGAAACCCAAACACAGTTTAATTGAGTAAGTGGCCACTAATGGCATGGAAGTGAGGCCCAACTTCTTCAATAAAAGGGATAATTCACCCGTGTGTGTGCTCCTGGTCCTCCACTAATGCTGGAACTTTGGTCAGTTTCCATCTTTAGCTAAAGGGGCTAGGTCAGTTGGGAATAGGTCACCCACAGGGAGCAAAAGAGGGTGGTGAAGCCCAAAGCAGGGCAGCCAAGTCTCAGTTGGCACCAATGTCAAAAAGGGATTTAAGGCTAGCAGGCCTGATTCTCTGAGTAAGTGACAGCCATATAACTGGAATAATGCAAGTTGGGGGATGAAAAAACCCATCCAGACTAAAAATACCCCAACATTCACGAAGATAAAGGAAATTCTCATTGTTAATGTCACCCCTAGGTTTGAAGTCTTGAGGTAACCCTCTTAAAATGGAAAGTCTTTCTCAGATGGGGAACTATCTATAGTTTTTCTCAGGGGAGGAACTTGATAACCTGGTTCAGCTTGTTCCAAATAGGGGGGCTTCTGGGAGAAGTGACCCAGGCTGGCTAAGTACAGACGGGTGGGGTGATGCTGAGGATGGGGTATCACGATGGGTTGTGGTTACCTGATGGCCTTGGACTTTCAGAACAGAGGCAAATGTGCCCAAATATTCAAGACATGTTGGCAAGAAATCAAACTGTGTCTGAGTGGGCAGCCCTAGAGTAGTAGAGTTGATGGCAAAAAAGATGGTTTTCTCCTCTTCTTGGAAATAAAAGCAAGCTGTTAGGAAGATGCTGTAAGGAGCGGCAGGCTGCCACGAGCATATTGGGGATGTTTATCTTAAATGCACCCTGTCCAGGAGATTCTGTTTGCTTGCTCATCAAAACACGCCGTCCATGCATCCGCCTCATTTATAAGGTGGCACAGCTGAGAAATGGACCGCCAGGCAGAGTGGATGGCTGATAGGGATTGATGAATTCTCCTTCCCTGGGGTAATTTCTTTCGACCAAGAGCCTTCTGTTAACCCAAGGAGGAGTTCTGGGAAGAAGGACAGGTCACTGGGGGAGCTTTCTCTGGGCATTTTCCGCCACTCTCTGTTGGCAGTGCCCTTTTCTGCCTGCTCACCAGGTGGCTCTGGCAGCAGACATAATACTCACACTAGAGTTGGCCAGGGTGGCCCTTACCCCTCATCACCCCTCCTTCTTGCCCTTGTAAAACTCGGGAAAAACCTTGGCCCTGGGGCTCCCTCTAGCTCAGCGGTTCTCAACCTGTGGGTCGAGACCCCTTTGTAACAATGAAAATACATCACGGCCTTAGGAAGGTTGACAACCACTACTCTAGGTGGCAGCCAACTGCCTGACACCAGGCAGTGCTGGGCCGATAGGGAGGCAGTAGGGCTGGGCATCCCCCCACCTCTGTGGCCCTGTTGTGAGGCGTTGACAGCTGGGAGAGGACCTGAAACCAGTTAGCCTGGGGCTCCCCGCCAGCAGTGTATTTTCATCTTGTTTTGACTGGGATTGTCCTCCCCTGTGTAAACACAACCACGTCAGGGGGAAGAAAATGTAGAACAACTTAAAATAGGTGGGTGAAATGCATCCCACCCATGAGTCACCAGTGAAGGGAATGCCCTGCAGGTGGGCCTTGCTTTAAGCAAATCTGACTTATGAAAATCGCAATTGAACAAGAGGGTGAGATAGACAGCTGTTAGGTCTTGACCTACCACTGGGAGATCTCAAAGCCTCATCTGGTCCAAATAATAACATCAGTAGCTCCCATGCACAGATTACTTAGTGGGCACTGTGCTAAGAACATTTGACACATTACCCTTTTGAATCTTGTCAGCAGTCTTAGGCGTTGGGTATTATATCATATCATGACTGGGCCCGTGTTGTAGATGAATAAACTAAGGTGCAGAGAGGTTAAATAACTCTGCCTGGAGCTGCATAGCTAGTAAGTGGCAGAGGTTGGATGAGAATTCCCGGTTTGTGATTCTAAAGCACTGGACTGTCTCCAGCGGGGGGTTGTGCTTTGTTGTAAGAAGGGTTCCAGGCACGGCTGCATGCTAGGTAGCAACTGAACCTGCACCAATGTTCCTTTCCCAGTGGACTCCCTTTATCACAGCTGTAGGGGAATCTAAAAGCATCCTTCACAGGCTCCAGGTGGAGAAGCTCTTGGGCAGGGACTCATTCTTTCTGTTGACTAAAAGATTCCCAAGGCAATGAATTCCCTGAAAGAGTGATCCCCCCTAGAATACCAGGATGGATCTGCATTTCAATTCAGAGACTGGCAGACTGTTTAAGGGCACCTGCTTGACCATTCTCAGGGAAGGCTACTCAGCAAATAAGTGTAGGCTACTATAGCAAATAAGTGTAAGCTATCCAGCCGGGCTGGGGAAGGGACAAAGGACTCAGTATAATCCAGCATAAGGAAAGACCAAATGTAAACATGTATTTTAAAACAAAATGTCACCAATCATAGTGTCTACAGTGCTGGCCCCCAGGCTAAACTGTAAAGTGGAAGTCTGTCTTCAGAACCTTCCTGCTTCCTTGTCAGGGATCTTCCTGCTGCCTGTCCCCTCAGGCCACCTGTGCCCTCCCGCTGCCTGGAGTTTCATGGGGTCCATGGCTGCAGGAAATTAGAAGGAGATTCTGCCCTAGCAGAGCCCTCTTTACGGGAGACCCCCATTCTCTGTTCAGAAAATCAAACATACCTGGCCTTTGGGCCAGTCCTAAAGGACAAATTGAAGAAATTTGTTTGTGTAAATGGCAGACAGTGGTTTAACAGATTTTCCTCAGTCAGATCACAGGGGCTTTAACCCAAAGATTTTAATCAATGCTATAATTATTTTTATTTTTTGAGACAGGATCTCGCTCTGCCACCCAGGCTAGAGTGCAGTGGCATGATTATACCTCACTGCAAACTCCTAGACTAATGTGATCCTCCTGCCTCAGCCTCCTGAATAGCTGGGACTACAGGCACCCACCACAACACCTGGCTAGTTTTTCTATTTTTTTTGTAGAGATGAGGTCTCAGTCTTGCTCAGGCTGGGCCTCAGCTCCTGGCCTCAAGCATTCCTCCTGCCTCAGCCTCCCCAAATTCCAGGATTATAGGCATGAGCCACCATGGTTGGCCTCAACGCTGTAATTACATTTTTTTTTGTTTGTTTGTTTTTTAGATAGAGCCTCAAGCTGTCGCCCTGGGTAGAGTGCCATGGCATCACAGCTCACAGCAACCTCCAACTCCTGGACTCAAGCAATTCTCTTGCCTCAGCCTCCCAAGTAGCTGGGACTACAGGTGCCTGCCACAATGCCCGGCTATTTTTTAGTTGTAGTTGTCATTGTTGTTTGGCAGGCCCAGGCTGGATTCGAACCCACGAGCTCTGATGTATGTGGCTAGTGCCTTAGCCACTTGAGCTACAGGCCCAAGCCAATGCTATAATTTTAGATATGGGGGGGGGAGAATGGGGAGAGAAAAAGTTGAGAAGGGCAGAAGGGGGGAAATAGTTTAATCAATGATCTTCAAATCTTGCCTACTCTGACTCTAGGTAAGGATGGTTCTACGTATAGGGATAAATACTATGCTTTCACACTTGTGCTGGATTCTGTATAGAACATGTGTAGAATACTGGAGTAATAGTCAGGAAATCTGAGTGCTGGCCTGGTTTTGCCCCTGACTACGGGAACAACCTTGAACAGTCCCATAACCATTCTGGGCCCCCATTTCTCCTAAATGTAAAATGAGAAGGTTGGAGCTGTAAATTTGTTTGGGTGCTTACTTGGTGAATGAGACCCGTTTACAATAGCAGCTCCATGAAGTCAGAAACTAAATCCCAAGTGCCTACAGTGGTGTCTGGCACATAGTACATGCTCAACAAATGCAATAACTGAATGAATGAATAGCAAAAGTGACCTCTAAGGTTGCTGCCAGTTCTAACAGTTTCAGCCTTGATTTCCTCATATGCAACTGTTTATAGCCATACTGAGTCAAGAGGTCTAGGGCAAGAATTAGGTGAGTGCTTCAGGCCCTTGTTCTCACAACCAATAAGTCATATCTGCACTACGAGGGGCAGCCTGTGTTGAGAGAAGCAGGTCTGGGAGCAAAGACTGTGAGCAAGAGCTTCTGTGAGGCACAAGATACTACTTGCAGGATGCTGGACTGGGACCTGGGAGTGGGAGGGAGAGGGCTGTAGGAAGGGCAGGGCCAGTTGGGAGGAGGAGGCAGGGGAGTAACTTTTACACCGGTTTACAGAAAACAAGAAACCAAGATAGCAGAGACCTGATGGGTGTCTGGGCTGAGGTAGCAAAAGTGCCAAGTTGCATGGTGAGTCAAGGTCAGGAGCTGGAATGGGGCCTAGAGCACTCAAGCCTCTGCTCACCCCCTTGGGACTGGCCCGTGGCTCTAGGCCAGCTCCCTGAATAGCTTCCCCCACCCCTCCCCACCCCTCCACAATTCCAGCTTCTTAGGCCAACCTGCTTCCTTGTCCAGCCGCTTTGCCACGGCCCTCCCCCACCTCTCCGCCAAGGCCACATGGACGTCCTCCCCCAACCTCTGTCCAAGGCTCAGTGCAGTCACCCGTTAGAGCGCTGGCTTCTGAGCAGACTCGCCCCCCTTCCTTCCCAGCGCTGCTGCGGCATTCAGGCATTCACTCTGACACAGCTCCTCCCCTCCTTACGCAAAAGCAGGAGGCTTGCCAGCACTGCCTCCCTCCACTGTGAACACACCCCCTGCCCTACTCCACCCCACTCCTAGCCCATGCCTTCTCCTCTGGACACTCCCAGACATTATTCTGAGGTGCTCAGATGCTGTCCCCTGCCTTCCCTACTTTTTCTCCCCCCCCCATGCCCTTTCAGGTGACAACAGGGGCCACAACTCCAATCCAAAAGAATGAATCTTCAAAGAGTGAAATTTCAGGTATTGGTGAGTGGGGAGAGAGAGAGATTTATGGGGTAGAGGTCCTTCCCGGAGTTCCTCAAATAACACTGTGGAGATGGCTGCCTACCCTCCATATTCATTAGGCCAATTCTGGCAATCACTGCCCCGTGAGCTGGGAGTCCAAAGTTCTGGTCCCATCTCTGCCAGTCCCTGTATTATGGGGCAAATTGCTTCATTTCTCTGTGTCTGTTTCTTCATCTGTCAAATGGTGGTAATTAACTCCACCCTACTCACCTTGGCAGGACCGTTGTGGAAATTACAGATCCTGTGTGCAGGTCATGTGCAGGTGCACACAGGAGAAAGGGAAAAGAAGAGAGAAAGTGAGAGAGAATAAGAAAGACAGCAAGAGTGAGTGAGAGAAAGAGAGCCGCCGGGTCAGCCCACTAGTGAAAGTACACTTTCTACACAAGGCAAGACCCTGGAGAAATATTAGGGATTATTATGCCTCCCCCCCCCCCCCAGGACTCATTCAGGTTAATTGATAGAGTCCTCGTGTCAAAAAAAAAAAAAAAAAAAAAAAAAAAAAAGTTTGGTTTGGACCAGCCCCGTTCCCCAAACCCCACAAATTTCTCTCCCCCCGCGCAGGGCCCGA
>CAUYPK010066713.1:0-12792 GCA_963574355.1 Loris lydekkerianus | reverse complement strand
CACAATAACTGTGAAATTGCCAGGAAGGCTATGTTAACCAGTGTGATATAAACGTGTCAACCGGTCTGTGAAACTAGTGTATGATGCCCCATGATCATACCAATGTACATAGCTATGATTTAATAAAAAAAAATAAAAAATAAAAAATAAAAGAAGCTAAGTGGACTTGGGCCTATGAATATAGTTTTTCATTAAATTTCTTTTGCTCAAAAAAAAAAAAAAAGAAAAAAAAGAAGGAGACAGTATCCAGGGGAAGCAGGAGAATAGAAGTTGCAGAGGAGAGGGAGGTTGTTGAGGGGAGAGACACCCTAACTTTGCCCTCCATTGTACCCCCCAGGCATCCTCGGTGCTCCTATTGGTTGATCCTGCCAAAGGCACCAGAAAACTATTCCAGAAAGACAACCTGCCTAGCCCAGTCATAGTATCAGGCCCTGGGAATCCAGACTCAAAAGCACCATAGGGAAAACAGACCAATAAGAAGTAGCTATAACATGGCGTGAGAGTAGCAACAACAGAACTGAGACATCTGTGGTGACCTGCAGAAGGCATTCCCATGCAGCTGACCCCCGAAATGGTGTTCTAGAGAGCAGGTATTAGCCATGTAAAGAAGCACAGGTGGGCGGACGCTGTGACAGAGTGCTGAGATGGCAAGAGACAACAGTGCACATGTGGGGGCACGGTGCTGGCAGATTTGGGCTCTAGACAGCCTTCAGATGACCGCAGCCCTGGATGACATCTTAACTGCAACTTCATGCAAGTCTCTGAGCCAGAAGCACCCAGCTAAACCCCAAATTCCTGAAAAACTGGGATCATAAATGTTTGTTGTTTTAAGCCACTAAGTCTAAGGTAATTTGTTACATAGCAATAGTTCACTAACATACATAGAGTTCCTTTCTGCAGCCATAATCAATGTAAAGAGTCACTTTGTAATAGGAAAAAAATATTTAAAATCTAAGAGATGAATCAAAAAGAAAGAAGGGAGACATTCCTTGTCTATAACTTAAGGTGCCTATCCATTAGGAAAACCCAGTCCACTGAACCTTCAGAGAAAGGCCTTTTTCTTTCAATTGGATTTTAGTAGATAAGTATTTGGTGAGAAAAGAGAAAATTTTTTTTCTAATCTCTCAGGCAATGAGAAGTAGGAAATAGGGAAGGAAGAAAGGAAAATATGTCAGCAGATCATTAACAGCAATGAAAAGAATATGACTCGTGCAACTAGAGTCATTTTACCTGGAATACAAAGTCATAGGGAGATGCGTCAATACTTAGGTGCTGACCAGCAAATCATAATGAAAGCTCTACCAATGCTCTGTCTTCAGTCAAGTCGATCTGTCCCATAGAAATCATTTTTTCCAGGAATAAGCTGGGATACATGGGGCATTAAGAAGTTTCACGGACATGATCCTTACCATCACAACATTCTTGGCTCAGGGCAGCTATGTTTTATTCTGATTTCTTCCCAAAATTCTCTGCCAAATTCATCTTCAGCTTTAACAGCCTTTTTAACCACAGGAACATTGAACACAAGAACCCTACTTTTCTCTCCCAGCTTTGAATCAACATGGAATTCACTTTTCTCTGTGTGCGTCTTGGCCCTGTTGACTTGCAGTTTAACGTGACACATGACACAGGTTTATCTTTCACAGCATTTCCCTACCCTGCTGCCATTTCTGGGTCTCTGAAAGGGGCTGTCACTTATTGATGGTGTCAGAGCAAGACTGAAGTGATTCCTTACCTACTTTTGTCTGCTTGGGGAAGTTCTGTTTGCCAGTGAGCATGTGGCTGAAAAGAACAAGGCAATTTACATGTATTTGCATAACATAATCATTATTTGCTATTTTAGTAGAATGCCACTGCGAAGGCAACAGAGACAGATCTAGAGGGGCATACGTCTTTATAATGGCAAGCTGAAGGAGAGATTGTGGAAAGTCTACATTGCTCTTAGGATCAAGTTCGAATTCCTTATAAAGACTCACAAAGGGTGGCCTCTGTCTGGACCTCTCTTCCCCTGGGTTTTATACTACCCTTCACTCACCACTTCCATCTATGCTATCTTTTTTGTGTTGTTCAAAGAAATGGATCTTTGCAGTAGCAGTGTCTTCCTTCGGAGACATTTTTGATATTTGTAGGGAAATTTTTGGTTGATGAAAAATAAGAGGTTGTTTTATAAGAATACAGATCAGAATAAATAATCTCTAAGTGGCAAGCCAATTCCTTCTTAAATGTACAGGGTTCAGCTAAAACATCACTGACTTTTGCAGTATATGTCAGAGTCTTTTCTTCTATGCTTATATACCATCCTGCATGTTTTATAGCATTTATCACAACTACAATTAAACTATTCATATATTGTTTGTTTAATATCTGTCTTCCCACTAGACAATAAGTGCCGTGAATATCAGGAAACGTACGCCCTGTTTACTACCATGCTTTCAACACCCATCACCGAGCCTGACGTGTAGTACTTGCTCAATAAGTACTGGGTGAAGGAGTGAATGAAGGTTGAGAGAGATTAGAATTTTTGTTTGCTTATTTGTTTTTGACACAGGATCTTGCTATGTCACCCAGGTTGGAGTGAAGTGGTGTTGTCATAGCTCACTGTAACCTCAGCCATCTGAGTAGCTGGGACTACAAGTGTGTACCACGATAAGTGCTAGTTTTATTTTTTTGTAGAAACACAGTCTCACTATGTTGCCCAGGTTGGTCTTGAACTCCTGGCCTTAAGCAATTCTCCTGCCTTGGCCTCCTAAAGTGCTGAGATTATAAGTGTGAGCTCCTGTGCCTGGCCCCAAGATTAGATTTTTAAGTTTAAGAAGTCATGATAACACAGCTAGTAAGTGGAAAAGCTAAACTCCTAACCTATACATGACTGAGGCCCCACACCATGGAATTCTTCATGCCACTCCCAATGAAAGCAACATCACAAATTAGTGAGATGAAAATGGTTTCCTTTCTAAAATATCAGAAATAAAACAGAATTGAATTGTAACATTCCAGGTTTCTCCCCTATTTGCCCCAGGGTGAGATATAATAGAAACACAACTTCAGTAGTTGTACCCCAAATTGCCAGATCCCTGACTTACAGTTTCCCTGTAATGAACTGCCTTGCTTGGGCTCTTATATATAATAAAGTCCTAGAGGAGTGGTCAGGTGCCAAAATGCCTAACAATGGAAAATGTTTCTATCATGTTCATATTTACCAAGTGGATCATCCAGATGTATAGGGTCATTTGCTGAGGCATGGACTACCGAAAGCCATCCAAAGATAGCAAAACAGACTGCATAGGAGCTTGGAAATAGTATAACCACACGCACCAGGACATTCTGGTCGATTCAGCAGGTCACATGTTTTGCATTTGTGCTTTTCAGGCATCATCCTGAAATGGGGTTCGCCAGACCACCTGCATAGCCCTGGCCTCTCCTCGTGAACCCCCCACTAAACAAGTAATTCCAGGGCAGCAGGAGGGCACAGCAAAGCAAGCCCCGATGCTTCAGAATCCTACGTATCTGCATTTGAGTTCTAGTCCCCTGACTGTTCCTTGATGTGACCGTGGAACATTAGCAGTGGGGCTGAACCTCAGTCTCCTCACCTAAAATGGGGCTTATTCGCGATCTAATAAGATTTTCACGAGCAATCCATCACACACATAACAAAGGACAGAGAAGTTGCTTCGTGAACATTGGCACTGTTACCCAAGACCGCAGCGATGCCTTCCTCTACATTACAACACCATTTACTGAAGTCCCTTAGCATCTGCCATCTCCCACTTTGTATGCTCACAACTGCTTCACTTTCCTTCTTTATCCAGACCAGGTCTTCTGCTTTACCCAAATGCAACAGTGTGCGAATAGGTCTGAGAACAGCAATTGGCAGATGAGCATGAAGCCTAATAAGTGGAAAGTCATAAATAACAGTATCATCTCACACACTGCCAAGCCAAACAGCCTTCCCTAGGCCCTGTACTTCATAAATATTTTTCTGATATATTGTATAAAAACCAGATATAAATTACAGATGCTATGGCTATACAATCTAAAAATGAGAATGTATAGTTAGGCAGCTCCTCTGATTCAATAATCTCTGGGGAATCTTGGAAACCCAAGGGGTTGAATAAAGGCCAAAGTCAGAGAAATTTCCTAATTCTTTTTAAGAAAGTTTGGTTAACATATAGTTCAAGATGCCAGTGTGAATAATGAACATTTAAATGAACAGAGGAAGGAAATGAACAAATGAATCACTGGGAATGAATCATCGGGGAATGATCAGAATTAGAAAAGAATTGATTATCAAGGATGAAATGACCCAACGATGAGTGGAGAGTGAAGTCAGAATAGCCAGCAGTGGATGGTCACGGCTCAGTGAACAAACGAGGAACCGTGGGGTCGATCCTACCCCTTTCTGAATTTTGGAATAATGAGAAGACATGATTCATAGAGCCGTTTCTGTGAAGACACTACAATGTTTAATAGGGAGAAGTAATCAGCTAGCATCCACAGAGGGGCTGTTTTTCTTTGACATAAATTAACAGTAATTACAAATAATGAGGGTCAGAAATTGGGACGTAGACCACGAGCCTGGTGTTTTGCAAATAGAACCTTTTCAGTTCTGGATGCCAATAATGAGACAAATCTAAGTTGGAGGTTAAGCCTTAGATAGAAAACTTGAATGGCATGAACCACAGGCTCCCACTGAATCCTTAAAGGATTCTCTGTATATTACAATCTTTGTGAGAAGCTGGTTAAAAGACTTTGTAAGTTTGTGTTCCACAGACGCTTATGAAAAAGACTTCGTATAGGCTGAAGGAGATGAAGGGTTAATAAGGAGAGAGAAGACAACTCAAGGAAGGTCAAGAAAAATCACATGCCTCATTGGCACGTATGGAGGGAATACTGTCATTTTTCTTCTGTTCTCTAAAAACACATATTCTTATGCTATTTTTTGATAAAGAAGGGGTTAATCAAAGATATTGCACTGAGATAGTGTTTTTCAAACTGAAGTCAGAAAATTCAAGGTATCTTCTCCACCTTTTAATAAAAGAAGAAAAGGGAACACAATGGCAAGGCTAAACATTTCTTTTGCCTCAATTACAAGCATTTGCATGCATACATATGCATAAGCATGTTGTGACATGATACAAAACATATTTCTTTTTTCTTTCTTTCTTTTTTTTTTTTTTACTGTGCATCGTGTTTCTGTTTTTAAAAGTTTCAAAAACTGGGCAGCGCCTGTAGCTCAGTGAGTAGGGCGCCAGCTCCATATACCAAGGGTGGCAAGTTCAAACCCGGCCCCGGCCAAACTGCAACAACAACAAAAAATAGCCGGGAGTTGTGGCAGGTGCCTGTGGTCCCAGCTACTCAGGAGGCTGAGGCAAGAGAATGGACTTAGCCCAACAGCTGGAGGCTTCTGTGAGCTGTGACGCCACAGCACTCTACCAAATGCAACAAAGTGAGACTCTGTCTCTAAAAAAAAAAAACAAAGTTTGAAAAACTACAACAGAAAAATCATATGGAGAACTTCTGATGTAAAATTGGCCAAAGTGAATGGAGTTGTGGAGTTTTTTGGGAAGACTCATATGGGGCTCATATGAAGCCACAACAGAAAGTGGGGTGAGCTCAGTGTTCTGCCAGAATGCTGAACGGTCACATTTCTTTTAATCATGCTTTTGTAGTTTATTGTTTGCCTAAATACACTGCCTAGTAATAAGACTTGTTTTTGCTCATTATAATATTGTATTATCTTAAGATTTTTTTAAATAGAGAATAATGATGATCATATTTTATACAACAGAATAAAATACGACCTCTGGTTCTCATTTTGATATTGGCCGACTTTGAGCCTCTTTTGGCCTCAGTATCTTCATATGATTCCTTTTACATAAAGTGAGAGAATCAGGAGAGAAAAAAATGACTGAACACTCCTCACTTTTATAATTCTACTGTTTGGATTTAGTGGAAAGACAGACATTTCCGTCTCTCATTCTTTCCTGAGCATTTGGATCACAAGGCTAAGAACCAACAAAGATCAAATCCCAGCTGCAACTGAAATAACTTTGCTGAGAATAAAGAATCCCCTGGAGGCTGATCTATAAACCCCAACCTAGTAATCTCAAAATCACATCCTTAACTGATGACCAAAGTCATCTCCCCCCCATGCTCAAAAGGCATTTCTCACTTCCTGGGTTACTGTCATCCAATGTACAGTAGTAAAAAGCATTCAGGATCTTTGGCGATTTGTGCTCTTTAAGAATATACGGATATCAATATGTGTGTAAAGAAAGTTATATCACAAACACTCTTTTTTTGAAGGGTTGTCTTAGCTGCTCTGTTAAAACTCCTGCGTGATTTTTCTCTGGTTTAATCATTCAAGTGGTCTAGCAGAGTAGGAAAGACTCAGTCTGGCAAGAATAGCTTTAGGATTTCCAAAAAGAATAAAGACAACTTGTGACTTGCTGGGAGTAACTCAGGTGCTGGCTCTGTGCTCCTTGAGTCACTTTTTTTTTTTTCTCCATCACCAACACCATTCCAAGTTTCCCTTGCCAACAGAGGGGGCCACCTTTCAGGCTGCCAGATCTCTTAATTTCGTAAGAGAATTATGCCCTTTTCTACGGCTGCCGATTTTGTGCACTGACACAGGGAAATGTCCTCAGAAAGAAAAATCAGGACTAGGTCACAATTAAAGCAACGGTTCTCTAGAGAGTACCTATTAAGTACAAAGCATGGTGCAAAGCAACTCAGACACCATCCCTGTTCTCAGCAATCTAGCTGCTCACTAACACACAGTGAGCACCAGCATGGAAGGAAGAGATAGGAAAGAGGAGACATTTGTGATCTGTAGGGATCAATAAAAATTTCCTGCAAGAAACAGGCATTAAGCTGAGTCTTGAACAGGAAGTAAAATGTATGGGTGACAAGGCAGGAAGGACATTTCCAAAGGAGAAAGTACATAGGCCTGTTGTCATGGATCAAGAATGAACATGATATACTGTCTTTGTAATCTGCATTTTACACACTGAATCTCACAAAAGTAATATGACTCCCAGGGCAGGTAGGTAATAGCTTTTCCCCAGATTAATGTTCTAGAAGTTATGTCTTAGAAAACACTTTCATCAGTCATCTTTCTTTTCCATTATTTTCTTCATGGTTAATATGCAACCTCAATGTAGCTTTGCTTATCTCTTTTATCTGCTTCTGGAATGGGAGATCTTGGTCAATTATAGGTTCAGTCAAAGGAATATTACTATTGCATTACACAACATTTCTAAGACCCATAGGTGGTAGAAGAGGAGGCTAAGTAGAATCTCTATTTTAATGAAACTTTAGTAGGAAGGACAAAATATTGCCCTGTAAAACTATAAAATAAAACTGTTTCTTCATATTATAGAAAGATGAACCAAAACGATATTTTAATTTGAAATTTAGAGCTGACACAATCTATATCGTGACATGTGAACCCATATGTTGATATGATCCATGGCTTTTCTCAGGGCTGTCACTGACTGCTACCCAGTGTGGGCACTACACAAAAAAGGCACTTGATCAAAGGAGTGAGCTCTCTGCCTGCTGGGACATGTATGTGATACCACATATGGCCAGAGGGGGGCATCAGATTCTAATTCTTCAATCTGGAAGGGTTAAATTCAACCTTAAATTCCTCCTTCTCGAAGGAATATCTTAAAAGCCTTGAAGAGGTGAGTTGGGGATTTTAACCCTCCTCTTTCAGTCAAGTAGATGTGACTCTTGATAAACAATTTGTAGATTGCTCAATTTTCTCAATCTGAAGAATTAATTTAAATCCATTATTTCAGATGTTATTGAATGAGCACCACTGCAATGCTTTGTTTCACTGCACCCATCTTTGAGAAGTTCCAATGACAGAAGGGGCCCAGCTTACCGCGTTCTCCTGGAGAACCTGGCATGCCTGCATTTCCCGGGAAGCCTGGTGTGCCTGGAGGTCCTTGTTCACCAGGGGCTCCAGGTGAGCCTGGTCTCCCCGGCTCCCCAGGAGGCCCTTGGATGGTCCGGATGGATGAGGAGTGGCTGGGAATCTGGTTGAGGATGGCTGTGTACCTGGCCATGTGACCTGAGGCATGAGGCATGGAGATAGCATTCAGAGAAAGGTCATACAAAGAAAGGAACCATGAGGGATATGATTCCTTAAGCCTACAAACAATTCTGTCAGATACCCGTCAAGGAAATATGTTGATTTCCAACTTAAATTTTTTTAAATTTTACTTTGGATGATATTTACCAGCAGATTGTATTCAAGTCACATCTCATGTATTTAGAATCTCACAGCTCCCGGCAGCGTCTCAACAAACATCACTGAGCAAAAAGCATCAATTTTACATTCATCCTCCACACTTACCTGACCCCTAAACCCTCACCCAGCTGCCTTTTCTCCAGCAATTGCCCCCCAAGTTATTTGCCTTTTTTCTAACCCACAGTATCCCCACCCTCTTGCTTATAAATCCCTAGACAAGTGCTCTGTCTCAACTCATCCCTTGGTTGCCAAGCCCCCTTTTAGGAACCTTCACTTGGATCTCAGCTACAGAAACTCTCACTAGCTTTATTAAAAAAAAAAAAAAAAAAAAAGATCTGGCATTCTCTCCCACAGTCCCTTAACTCAACTAAGCCTGCAAGAATATATCTTAATAATTAGAAGTACGGATTTATAAAGTACTTGATACTATAATGCTTCCTTTTCCTAGCATGATCAGGACATGAGATTTTCCCACATAAATGAATTTTCTACAGGACTATCATTTATCCCCTCTTGAAACATTCAAAGCTAAATAAAAAATATAGTAGCTATTTTTTAAGGAATTCATTCTAAAGTATGTTCAATACATTCTTTCCTTAAGAACTGGACTGTGAACATGTCTAGGGATTCCCCCCACTCCCTGCCCTCCGTGGTGTTTATTAAAAGGCCGGTGATTGTTGCCTGGGTGGTAAGAGGCTTCTGCACCTCATTTCTCAGTTTCCTCCTTCTAAAATGGGACTCTCAGCTGTCACCATGTTGGCCTTGAACTGATTCCTATTTAACCCTTCCTACCATAATTCTTCTGATCCACGGCGAACTGAATATCAGAGAACTGATCTTATAAGAAATTATATGCTAATCAATAAATCAAGTTCTGAGTGGAGCCTAAGGAGGAATTCAAGTCTCTGAGTAGATTGCTCATGTCTTACCAAGTTACCTGCAATCTCTTCAATTTCCTTCTCTTACAACTGCAAGGCCCCCCTCTCTCTCTCATAGGTTTGTTTAGGCCTTCTTTTTTATTATTATTATTATTATTATAAATAAAAATATGCACCATAGATGTGGCCCAACCCATCACCCTCCCTCCACCCTGAACCCTCAATTTTTAAAGTATGTTTTAAATAATGATATATTTATATGAGAATTTTATTCTACAGTAAATAAGACCAAAAAAATCATGAAATATTTCTCCTGTGGTCTGTGAGCCATATTAAGATTTAAGACTTAAGTTTTCTTAATGTAATGGACTACTCATTAACATTGTGCACTTGAAATGAAAAACCTGCAAAAGGAGCCATGGTATAGGTTAGCTTAGGGTGCATTCTACGACAAAAGTGACAAATGTTCTATTTTCCTTTTATAATTTATTGTGTTTCTAAACATCTAATTTTAGCATTAAATGCGAACAGTTAACATTTAGCTAGGAAATTCTCTTTCTTTTTGTCACACACACACACACACACACAATTTAGTCTGGGCAACATAATATAAAATTAAAGTTAAAACATGGGGAGCATTATGACTGTGTCTGAAGTGAGTAGCTTGGTAGTCCATTTGCCCTGATACTTTTGTCTTAATAAAAACTATGCCAAACCCAGGCATATTTTGAGTCCATGCCTCCCCCCAGAGTGAGTTTGGACTTATCTGAGAACCACAGATGGAATTTTAGACTCAGCCAATAAGGGTTTCTTAGACATTTTCAGGACTCCCTTAGCCCAACTCCCAAACTTCGTTGGGTTAAAATAAATATAACCCCAGAGCCGATAAAGTAACCAGTGGGTACATCAGCCCCAACTGAGAGGTAGAAGGTGCTATTGGGGTGGGGGCCAAACAGCAGAGCAAGGTAGAGTTGAGAGGACTATTTCAACCTCTACTTGGCCTCATATTTCCTGAAACTAAACAAATTACTGGCAAAGAAAAAGGTCCACACTAGTAACCCAGTGGTTAGTCCGTGGGTAGGAGGGAAATATGTAAATGGGGAGTATGTAAATGAATGAACACTAAAATATAGCGCTGTTGAAAAGCTTGATCTTAAGATGAAGAAATGGAACAAGTGTTGCCTCGAGTGTGTTCTAATTTTTGGCACAAAGCCCAAGTGTCACATCAATGTCACATCAAGCCTGTCTCTGTGTGTGTGAGCGCACACATGCGTGTGTGTATTTTGGCAAAAAGCCTAAGGAATAAAGGGCAGAACCTTCAGTGAACCAGAAGATAACAGGTGTGAAATGAACAAGAAGAAGGTATCCATTTAAATCTTGTGCATTAAGGAAAATCAATACCACGAATTATCTTTTTGAAGGTAGCTTCTGAAGATACAGTCTGGCAGCTTTCAAGTGATGAGCATTTGAGGAAAAAACCTATTTATTAGGAGCAATGAAAAAGAAATTTGATCTGGGCAGCAAGTTAAATCTACATGGCAAAGAGACAGTTCTTGGCCCAAGGACACAGAGGTCTTAGCTTCTGTGCCACTGATTTAGAGCTATAGGGTAATTTGTAATGATCTCCTAGACCTAGGTGAATTAGTGATGGCCATTGGGAAGCTTACATGTCTGCACCCAAACACAGCTTTACAGGAGTTTTCCTGGTCATTGCTCTTGCTTGGGTGGGTAAGGGGAAAGAGCCCCATCACCAAAAGGTACTTACTCTGGATGAGCTGCTCACACACTTGACGTGCCACTGCTCGCACCATGGCTTGAGACTGCAGGTCACCCTGGATGAGAAAAAAAGCATACCCCTGACTCATCCACAGCCCAGCCACATGGCCAGGACTTCCAAACTGTGCATCTGACTTGCCCCAATCTTCCCATGAGGGCTCTTTGGCTCCTGGCAACAGGTAGGATTGGCTTCCATGGTGGGTGTGCATGCAGGGAAAGAGGAAGCAATGTGATGTTCATGGTTCAGGTTTCCTGAGTGTCCTTACTAGATCAACAAGCTCAAGTAAGTATTTCTGGTCCCAGATTCTAAAAATTTAATAGTTTTGAAACAAACCCATATATATTTAATGTCTTATTTACAGCTCTTTAGAGCTTATAAAATGCAGCACTTTCTCAAGCAGTGGCTCATTTAAGACTAATAACAGCCTGGAGGAAGGATATTAAACCCACTTTATAACTGAACAGCATTAAACACATTCCTTAAAGTTTCATGGAGGTAAGCAGATGAATCTCCGGCCACTCACTGCTATTTTTACTATAGCCAATGGCACAATTCTCTTAGCAGCTGCACAATTTCTAAAAGGAGAGAGAAGATCCCTGAATTAAACTGATTTACGTTTGGGGACCGGTTCTTCCATTGTCTTCCTAGGTGTCAAACTTGGGAGCATCAGGAAGCACAAAACCCCCACGCTACCACTTGGGATGTGTGTAGAGCTTTTACTTTTCTGAAGCTCTTTCACATCCATTGTATAATTTTTTCATCCAATCCACTTTGTGACTTAGATGAGTTCATTTTTTCCCATTTTATCTTTAAAGAAATGAACCCAAAGTCATGGAGCTGGATGGCAGCAAAGTGCAACTAGAAATTAACATTCTTAAACTTTCAGCCCAGGGGGGGTGGACTACTGGAAAACGTGCTCACAGTCCCATGAGCTGGGGAGTGGGAAGAAGGGGGACAGCAATGAACAGCCACAGTAGTAAATGATCATGATTTTTAGGCCTGTGCAGTGGAAGGTGTGAAGCTGGAAGGGGCCAATAAACAGAACCACCATGGGGTACTCACTCGCTCTCCTCGCTCCCCCTTTGGTCCAGGGACACCCTGAAAAAATAAGAAATAGTTTTAAAAAAAAGCCAAGCTACTTATGATACTGCACTCAGCTAAGAGTAATGATACTGCATCTTCTCTTATTAAGACATTTTTCTTAGCTCTAATAATCATGCAGCAAAAATAGTTACACAATAGGAAATTTACAAACCTGGTTTTATACTTGAATCTTTAGTAGAGATTAAAGACAACAAATTGGCCACATTCTAAGTAGAAGAGTATTATTTCTCCTTGCATTTTTCTCCCTTCCAATTAATGACTGAGTTGGTAAAAAAAAAAAAAAAAAAAAAAAAAAAAATGGCGAGGTTTTTATTCATACTGTTTTTGTTCTCAACTTTAAAAGTAATCTACCTCTTAAAATTTGTAGTTTGATATTTGTTTGATAAATTTATGCCACTTTAACCCTTTCAATATCATTCCCTTTTGTTACATTTCTGTTATGGGGACTTTACATTGAAAGAATTGTATAAAGCATTGGTAGCAGGTTAAAAATAAAATATTTAAAATTATTTAAATTGTTTTGGACGCTTCAATTTTATTATATATAATATGCATTTTACATGTTTTTTTTCCTTTTATTTATTTTTTTATTAAATCATAGCTGTGTATATTAATGCAATCATGGAGCACCATACACTGGTTTTATAGACCATTTGACACATTTTCATCACACTGGTTAATATGGCCTTCCTGGCATTTTCTTAGTTATTGTGTTAAGACATTTATATTGTAAGATGCACCGTACATGTACTCCCACCAATCACCCTCCCTCC
>CAUYPK010066706.1:0-23574 GCA_963574355.1 Loris lydekkerianus | reverse complement strand
AATTAATAGAGTGTAATTAAATGGTTTATTTCATGTTATGTGTTGTGGTTTAACAATACCCCCCCCCCCCCGCCTTAAGAATCTATTTAGATTGTATATTTGGTTTGGTTTTGGTTTAGTTATGTGGTTGATATTTTATTTTTTTATTTTTATTTTTTTAATTGTTTGGGATACATTGAGGGTACAAAGAATTAGGTTACGCCGACTGCATTTGTTAGGTAAAGTCCCTCTTATAATCGTGTCCCCACTCCCCAAGAGGTGCGTCACGCACTGTGACCCCCGTATTTCCGTCCCTCCTCCCCTCTTGCCCGTTCCCCTACTCGGCCCCTTGTATTAGCTCATCTACTGCCTTCATATTAGACAGTATACTCGTGTAAACACACATGCACACAGGAAAAAATTCTAAAAGAAAATATAAAAATACTATTTATAACTTTTGATTCTCTATGAAAGGAGCAAGAATATTTGTTATTAATTTTTGTAATTCTCAGTATTTCCAAATTTCTTAAAAATAATAAAAATTAATAAAGTTTACTAGTGCTTTTTTAACCAAAGTATCCAACTTATCATACTCTTCCACAGCTATGGATATCTTAGAAGCAGTAGTGAGCCGTGGCATTATACATAAAGTGCAATAAATAGGTCATTTGAATGAATAATTCTAATACACATTTAGTATATGTAGCAATCCAATATGCTACTACTAATAGCTCTAGGAAATACAAAATTCATTTGGTCTGGGTACAGTGGCTCACACCTATTATCCCAGCATTCTGGGAGGCCAAGGGAGGAGGATAGCTTGAAGCCAGGAGTTCAAGGCCAGCCTGCGCAAGAGCAAGACCCCTTCTTTACTACAAATAAAAAAATAAGCCAAACATCATGGTAGGTGCCTGTAGTCCCAGCTACTAAGGAGACTGAGGCAAGAAGATGATTTGAGCCCAGGAGTTTGCTGTGAGCTAAGCTGATGCTACTGCACTCTAGCCTGGGGTAACAGAGTGAGACTCGGTCTCAAAAAATAAAATTTATTTGGTATAAGCACATATTCTCAGTATCTTCTAACCATAGATTAAAACCCACTAAATTAATACCTACCGGAGACATTCCCACTGAAATCTTCAATTAGCTAATCTTTTGTTTCAAGATAACAGGTTGAACAAAAACTTCAAAGTTATTATTTTTAATAACTACCCATTATGACAAATTATTATTATTATTATTATTATTATTATTTTTTTTTTTGAGACAGAGCCTCAAGCTGTCACCCTGGGTAGAGTGCTGTCGCATCACAGCTCACAGCAACCTCCAACTCCTGGGCTCAAGAGATTCTCCTGCCTCCACCTCCCAAGTGGATGGGACTACAGGTGCCTGCCACAACACCCGGCCATTTTTTGATTGCAGCCATCATTGTTTGGCGGGCCCAGGCTGGATTTGAAGCCACCAGCTCAGGTGTATGTGGCTGGCACCTTAGCCGCTTGAGCCACAGGCACTGAGCCCATTCTGACAAATTAGATAAAAAGCAGCCAAATCCTTTATTGTCCATTTATTTAAATATATATATATATATATATTTGAGCACCTGCTGGGGCCACTGTCCTGGCCTCTAGGGATACAGTGGTGAAAAATACCATTCTGTTCCACTGAGCTGATGGTCTATAGAGTGGGAACAATAGGAAATTAACAAAGAAGCAAATAAACACAAACAAAGTCAAGTTGTGACTGGTCCCGGACAAAAGGAGAGGAGGGTAGAGAGCAGGCGAAGTGCAGGAGTGAGGCAGAGATCACTAACTGTCCCCCCATGTCTTTCTCTTTTAATGGAGAGCCTCCCGGTTTTGTTAACTAAGCTGAAGGCCACAGCCTCTCTGGAAGGCAGGTGCGCATGTGTACCTCTGTTGGACTAATGGAGTGTAAGTGACGCCAAGTTCCTTCTCACCTCCTTAGAGAAGAAAACACTTGCCTTGGACTGAGAAATGGCAGGAACTGGAGCATCCTTGGGTGCCACGTAGGAAGGATGTCAGGAACACCCCCTGAGCCCTGGATTGTTAAACGATAAAGAAATAAACATCTATTATGTTTAAAGCACATTTTTGCATTTCTCGGATGTAGGAAGTTATTCTCCTCTAAGACAGCAGAGGTAAGTATTTTCAGATTAAGTTATCAGGGAAGGCCTCTCGGAGACAGTGGCTAATTGAAGTGAAGGAGAGAATCATACAAAGATCTCAGAGGAAGGAATAAGGAAAGCAGCCTCCAGGCTCCGAAGCTGGGATGAGCTCAGCAGATTTGAGAAGCATTACAGAGGCCTTCGTGACTGGCATGGAGTGAGTTCAGGAAGCCACATGTTAGAAAATATGGTGGAGGAAGTAGGCAGAGTGCTGGCCAAGCATGGTTTTGAACACAATGCTGAGGGTTAAGTTTTTGTTCTATTATGGAAAACTACTAGAGTTTTGAACAAAGGAATATTGATAATTAAAATTTTTGGAGTCTCATTTGGCTGCTGGATAGAAAATAAACAGTAGGGTAGCAAGAATGAAAGTAGAGAACCAGTTAGTAGCTACGGTAAATGATCTGGGGGAAAGACTGTGATGGCGTCAAGTAGAGTGGCCGGCATAGAAGTAGTGAGATTCAGGATAGAGTTTTAAAACCAAACCATGGGAATTAAGGATGGCTCAAAGAGTTTTGGTCTAACAAACTAAGGTAGGCAAGGAGTAGATTGGGAGGTGGAGTATTATAACTCTTGGGTTTTTCCCTAGAAATAGTAAATGGAAGCTGTTAGTGAAATGGAGCTGTTAAGTAGGCAGTTGGATAATGAGTCTGAAGCTGTAAAGAGGCAAAGTGTGTGGGGCAGATTCTGGAGGATGTCTGTTCAATTACACAGCCAGGAGCTGGGGAAATAATCACAACAATCACAACATGGGTCACAGTCCAAACTCCAACTGACTACTAGAACCCCCCCCCCCTTATTACATAAATTAATCTGCAAAACTCAGTCTAGTCAAAGCCGTCCCGGGTCTCCCCAAGAGCTAGCACATGTGGCTGCATGGCTAGTACCCCTGAAAGGACTCCAAGCAGAGAGAACAGGTGGGGACTGTCACCCAGACCATGTCCTACTTGCAGAGGTACAGCAGAAACTACCAGAATATTTTTTAGAATGCTGCTGTAAACATAAAATAGAAATTAGTCAACTAAAAATTAAAAATCTCAAAAGCTTTTAAAAGTCAATGTGGACCGCTATTGACTTGAAAGCTTTTGGGGAAAAAGCACAGAAATGTGCTCGATGCTCCTTTGGCAGATGGGCCATTTGGCAAATTGTCTTCTGCGAAATGACCTTGGGCTGTGTTTTGTTTATCATCCACACTTCCCAGCCTGTCCTGGGGGGAGACTGGTGTGGTAGACAGGACACAGGGAGGAGAATGAGACAGACCTGAGTCCTCGCCAGCTCTGTCACATGACCCCTGAGCATTCACTCTTCTCTCCCAGAAATCAGTCCTTCGTTTATAAAATGAGGATAAGAATAACTCCCACTTGGGGGATCTGTTGTAAGAATCTGTGCTAATGTATAATGAGGGCTTCCTCAGTGCCTGCACACAGGTGATACCTAAAAAATAGTTGGAAAAGCGTAAGAGCAGGAATGAGCCAGCAGTATTTTCACCATGGATCCTTTCCCATTTAATCCCACATTAGCTCTGTGAATGAGCAGAGTTCTATGCCCTTTTTTTTTATACACATGAACAAATTAGAGTGCAGAGAGGTTATTTTTAAAAATGGAACATGATAAATACATGGCAGAGTCCAGATTCAGACTCAGGTCTTCTGACCCTAGACAGCATAGGCTCAGGAAACAGGGGACCCTCTTTTCAATGGCCTACGTGTCCCCATGTCCTTCCAATACTCACACTGGATCCCTGGTATTCATGAAATTATGAACACAAACTTGGATTTTAAAGTAGCGTAGGTCCTGTATAAATCAGCATACAAGAATTATAGGTCTTTCTGCCTTCCATGCCTTTGGTGAAGATGCCCTTACTCCCTGAATATTCTCTACCAGTACCATTTTCTTCATCTGAAAAGAGGGCAGTGGATTTTGTACCTACCATATAGTGCTGCTCTACTACCTGAATTTTGTACATACATTTATTAGTATGGCTTCTGACACACTCAGTAATACACTCATTATAGCACTCAGTAATACAGTCATTGTTATTATTGTTAACAAATACCACTTATAAAAGTGACTATTTCTTTTTAACCTCACTCCAAATATTTCTGCCTTGGCTAAGCCTTCCCTGACTCCATACTCACATCCACCTCCAGGTTAAAATGAGCCCCCATTCATCTGTCTGTGTACATTTGGGCTGTTCCCGTCTCTTGGCTATTGTGAATGATGCTGTGTTACACCCAGGATATCTCTTTGAGATCCTTGAGAAGGGACGGAGACAGGGGCTTCCAGGGTGATGGGAGGAAAGCCTGACCAGCTGAATTAGGAAGTCTGGAGGGCCCATAGAAACAGTGCGGGGGCACTGAGGTCAGCCCTTAGCAATTCTCCCCAAAAAAGGAGAAAGAATGTGGGTCTGAGGAAACCTCCATAATCAAGGACCAGTAGAAAAGGCAATAATGTCTGAGGCACAGAGAGACAAAGGACAGTTACACACAGTTTCAAGCAGAGAGGAGGGGGCACCACACCTCTGCTCTGCCTTTGTGTGGGCTCTTCTCTTTCTCCTCCTCTTGAAAGAAACCCACTTCCAACTCTCTTTGGAAGTGCCCTAAGCTTTCTCTTTCCTCTTAAGTAAAATTTCTCTGTTATGCTAAAGCCCGTGCAAAGTTACTTTTGCGTTCTAGTCACACTGCCTGTGCTGTTTCCGTTTTACTTTCAATCTCTGCCTACTCTTGCTTTTGATTTGTCCAAGCCTCCATTGAACTTTCTGGTTCCACCATGTAATCAAACCAGGTAAGTAGGGTTGGGTAACTGGGACCCCCTGACTCTCCCCCCAAATTGTCACATCAATTCTTTGACATACATACAAGAAGTAGAATTGCCAGGTCCTATGATTACACTGTTTTCCCCAGCAGTGGCCCCACTTTGCATCCTTAACCCACAGCATGTCAGCTTTCTAACTTCGCCATAACCTTGTTCATGCTGGTTATCGTTTGCATTTTTTATAAATAACCATATGAACATATCTGAAGTGGTATCTACTGTGGATTTGATTTACCTTTTCTTGCTGCTTAGTGATGTGAACATCTTGTTGTACGTGTATACCTGCTGCCTTTGTACATACAAAGAAATATCAGTCAGCCTTTAAAACGAAGGAAATCCTGCCATTTGCGATAACGTGGGAAGATCTGGAAGAAACTATGCTAAGTGAAATAAATCATTCATAGGAAAACAAATACTGCATAATTTCTATTATGTAAAATATTTAAAAATAGTCAAATGTAAAATAAACAATGGAATGGTGGTTACCAGAGGATGGGAAGGGAATGGGGCAGGCGGAGAGCTGGGAAGGGAATGGGGCAGGCGGAGAGCTGGGAAGGGAATGGGGCAGGCAGAGAGCTGGGAAGGGAATGGGGCAGGCGGAGAGCTGGGAAGGGAATGGGGCAGGCAGAGAGCTGGGAAGGGAATGGGGCAGGCAGAGAGTTGGGAATGGAATGGAGCAGGCGGAGAGCTGGGAAGGGAATGGGGCAGGTGGATAATGGTTTAATGGGCACAAAGTTGCTCATATAAGATGAGCAACTTCCAGAGCTCTGCTCTACAATACAGCCTCTAGTTAATGATAAGGTATTGATTGTAGCTTACAAATTAGTTAAGAGAGTAGATCTCATGTTGTGTTCTTAACATAAAAACAAAGAAAAAGACAATAACAACAAAAACTGAAGGGACCCCAGCAAACTTTGGAGATGATGGATAGCTTTATTGTCAAGATTGTGGTGATGGTAACATGAGTGTATACAGATGTCAAAACTTCCCAAATTATATACATTTATCACTTTTTGTAGTGATGGGTTTTTGTAGACCTGTTATGCATCAATAGAGTAAAAATGAAATTATTCTTATTTTTTCCTGTGTTTTCCCAGCAGTTGTTTTCTAGGACTTGCTTAGTGGCTGCATTCTTCCTTTGCTCTTTTTCTCTCTCCCATCTTCCCTTCTCTCTCTCCTTCTCATCTCTTCCCCCAACTCTCTTTCTTTTCTATAATATAAAATAAACTTATACTTTTATAATCTAAAAAAAAAAAAAGAACTTGCTTAGTGTCTTATCCTAGAGTTACTCCTGCATGTGTGCACCGTCCCCCCCACCACCCTCCTGCTGACCAGGTTTTCCTTCATCCTCCAAAAGTATTGAGCATGCATTGGTGAAACATGCTGAGGCCACATTTTCTTCCTTTTCCTTCTGCCAAATTTAACATAGTAATGTTCCTAACTTCTAGCCCATAGAACTTTACAATTTATAAGGTGCTTTGACGTCTGTTACCCATTTTGTCTTCTTTTTTTTTTTTTTTTTGGCCAGGTATTGTCTTCCTGTGCCCAGGACGCAAAGGAAGTGGTGGGAGGCGAGCCACCATCCCAGCTGTGATTGTTGCTCTGAGATTATAATCACACCTGCTGCAACCCAGTCTTGACCCAACTGAAAAAAGACAAGAAGTCAGTGGAGACCAAGGTACCAACATCGCTGCTTGCAGAGCTGTTTGGTGAACACTGCTTGAATCAAACATCAGAATGAAGCTCCTTGAGCTCCACCACCTGCTCCTCCCACCAAGGTAACCTCTGAGATCTGGCTGCAAAAAGAGGCTACAGAATAGAGACTTTCTCAGACTACATGGGAAAAGACACCTGTTTCATACCTGAAAACATGACTTCTACACAATCAGAAGCTTTTTCATGTTATTAAACTAAAACAGAAAATAAGAACTACGGGGGCCTGCCACAACACCTGGCTGTTTTTTTGTTGTAGTAGTCATTGTTGTGTAGCAGGCCTGGCCCAGGTTCAAACCTGCCAGCCCCGGTGTATGTGGCCAGTGCCCTAACCACTGAGTGACGAGGCCGCGCCTGCAGTCTCATATTTACTGAGCACTTAAGATGTGCAGGTACTAGAGGTTATTGTGACAATCTAAAGAATTGGTAGAATTATTATTTCTATTTGACAAATGAAATAACAAGCAAAATAAATAAATGACTTACCCAAAGTCACGGTGGGTCCCACTTCAAGTTTTACCACTTACTAGTTCTATGACTTTACACAAGTCACTTAACCCTTGAAGCTTCAGTTTCTTCTTTGGTAAAATGGGAAATATGGTACCAGACTTGCTCAACTTCTGTGTGATCCATGTCCTATGTGCTTTAAAAGGTTGTCATGGAGATTAAAAGGGATAATGCACATGAAAGTGTTTTTGGAAATAAAAGCCAAGATCAATGTAAGGGATTAAAGTCATTACTGCACAGCCCTGTGCAAATTGGTGGCACACACTGCTAGCTTTTGCCCCATATCCACTGCAAGGAGCGAGGGAAGCTGCCCCTCACCCTCTGAACATTCCCTGCAGATGAACTGACAGCAGACAGATTAACAGGAGAAAATGGCAGACGAAAGTGTGCATAGCATGGGCAAATCACGGGAGGATGAAGACCCAATAACTCAAAGGAGGACAGATGCTTCTAAACCCTTTCCACAGGGCAAGGGTTGGTGAAGGGTATAGAAATAAGTGACTTTTAGGAGAAATAATGAGCCTAAAGAACCATGGCCTGAGAAGAGACCAAGTTCCCCTGAACTCTAGGGGAGGGAGTGGCAAGGTGGGCTTGAAACTTTGCTGTGAACAAAGGTTGTCTTATTATATAGAGGCCCCCAGGTAATCCTTCAGCGATTCCCCCAAAAGAATAAGGGGAAAGTGAGGACTCCCAGTCTTTTTTTCTTCTCTTGTGGTTAATCTTTCCTGGTCATTTGATAAGATTCCTAGGGAGGGAGTCTTATGACATTTCTTAGTCCATATAAGGAAATTCCAGAGACAGTCCCTGCCTTACTTGGAAAAATAAGATGATCAGAGAGAGAGACAGGATGGGGGGTGGTCAGAGGGAGACCCTGTGGCTGCTTCTATACTTTAGCATGTCAAAAGTGCCATCTCGGGGGTGCTGTTTTCTGAGCCCCAATACCATTCTCTCTTGTATACTAACAGAACTCTGTTTCAGAAGGCCACATACTTAGTTAGAAATCCTTACGTTCCAGATTCCCATTCTCATATAGCCATAGCCAAATGGCCATTTTCAGCCAATAAGATGTAAGCAAAAGTCTGTTGAGTGGAGTTTTTGGAAAAGCAAGTGTTTCATAGAATGAGACAGACCCCACTTTTATCCTTCACCCTTCCTCCTGCCTGGCATACACACCTGTTGCTTAGCAATCAGACAGCCAGTGTGTAACCACAAAGACAAAAACCGTAAGTCCAGGGTGGCACCTGTGGCTCAAAGGAGTAGGGCGCCGGCCCCATATGCTGGAGGTGGCAGGTTCAAACCCAGCCCTGGCCAAAAACTGAAAAAAAAACAAACAAACAAACAAACAAAAAAAAAAACTGAAAGTCCAGAGTATCAGAGCAGGAAGCTAGAAAGAGGCTGGGGCTTGACTAATTGCGTGAGCAGGTGCATTAGATCAAGATCACCTGGCTGAGTTTTGTTCACTAAAAAAATAAATAAACAAAAAAACCTGCAAGGTGACAATAGTACCAGCCAATGACTTCAGAATAAGCACCCAATAAATGTTGGTGGTGCTCTTGGTGGGGCAGAGGAGAGCCCAACAGCAGTCCAAGGTTCTGACCCAGGGGTTCATCCATCTTTAATGAAACTTGTGCTTTCTAGTTATTCAGTCAACCCCTGATTTGACAGAGTACTGTACAGGATGGTAAGACCTGCTTATTAAGCCAGCAGGCCAGCACGTTAGCATCTAAATTCGCATCCACTGCTTCAGAGGCAACATGACTTGGGGTTAAGTGTTCTGATTATGGAGCCAGACCCCTCCGGGTTTTGATCCTGGCTGCACCACTATCTACTTACATTTATGTGACCCAGAGTGGATTTCTTCATCACAGCGAGGCTCAGTTTCCTCCTCCTCCTCGCCTGGTCTGCTTACCGCACAGAGCTTATCCAGAGGCTCAGATGTAAGCATGGCCGACCTGCAGGGATCCACAGTTGCTCTATCTGTGCTCTCCATGCTGCCTGGCAGAGTATAAACCCAGTGCTGGCAGGGGAGGGAGGTGAGGGCAGGGCAGGGAAGGAGCATAGTGAAGGTTATCAATTGAATTCTAAAGATGCAGAACCACTGGTCTGCCAGGAGCCATGAAGGAGGTTGTTTAGGTCAACACCAGCCTTGAAGCAGACCTGATTGCTGAGCTCAGGAGG
Source organism: Loris lydekkerianus (assembly GCA_963574355.1). Classification (NCBI taxonomy): domain Eukaryota; kingdom Metazoa; phylum Chordata; class Mammalia; order Primates; family Lorisidae; genus Loris; species Loris lydekkerianus. The sequence continues at coordinate 14,204 of CAUYPK010066706.1, read as the reverse complement.
TGGTAGGTGCCTCTCGGGCAGCAGCAACTGGGAGGATGGGGGGCAGGTGCGAGAAGAGGGGTTCAAGTCCTGTGTAGCTCCCTGGCTCCTTTCCATGGTAGCCATCTCCCTGAGGGCACCAGAGAGCTGAAAATACACTCTGCCTCCAACACAGCTCGATATATTCTGGGCTGAGTAGGGGCTGGGGGAAGGGAGAGCTGAGCCGAGCACTGTGTACTGGTAATAAAAAGCTTCCAGAATGCACACAGCTCCTGTCGAGGCAGCAACGGAGGGAATCTGCCGGGTAGGGAACACACACACACACACACACACACACACACATTCACCCCATCACTCCACAGCCCAGCCAGCGGCAGCCCCCTTCTGCGAACCCCCAGCTGCCCTTCTGTGAGGCAAGGCCTCCCAGGGGACTTATTACCAGGATCAAGTCCATCCTGTTCAGAGGGCTTCAGTGGAGTTTAAATATAGAAGCTCTAGAAGGGAGGGGGCAGTGAAGAAACCAAGACCTGCTGTGTGAGGCAGCCACTGCTGCTGTGGGTTGCGTGCGCACAGTCCTGTGTCCCCAGCACAGGGGAAAGGCAGCGTAGAAAGGGTGGGGCACTGCAGGCAGGTGGGGGGCTGGGACCAAGTCTTATAACTTACTGTCTCCGAGAAAGAGCAAGTCATGTAACCTCACTCCATGTCCTGGAGCTTCCCGTGAAGCAATAATAAAAAAGCAATAACAACCACTAAAACTCACACAATAACTAAGACAATGTGGTGAAAGCTGTGTTAACCAGTTTCATGGAAAGTATTTCAAAATGTATGTAAAACCAGCACATTGTACCCCATAATTGCATTAATGGACACAGCTATGATTTACTTAAAAAAAAAAAAAAAAGACTTGTGATAGCTAAAGCGGGTGACATGGCTAGCGCTGACCTGTTGCTGTGTGCCGGGCCCTGTATTAAGCCTTTCACGTGCAGTGGCTCATCCCACCCTCCCAGCACCCCTCTGACGCAGGCATTCTATGGTGCCTGTTTTATAGATGAGGAAACTTCACACACAGGTGAAGTGGGTCACCCAGGGTCACGCGCATGGTGAGAGCGATGCAGAATGGATGGGAAATACGGGAAGTGTCACCTACAGGGGAGCTTCACTCACTCGGTGGCCGCTCTCCCAGGGCAGCGTGTCCAGGAGAGCCCAGCAGTTTCTACCGCCCTTCTTGCTTTTTCCTCCCATATCACAATGATGCATTCAGCATCTCCAAACCCTCCTGGGAGGTAGGCAGCACCATCCCATTGTACAGGTGAATATCTATCAGCCAGGGAAACAGAACCTCTGTATTTCAAACAGAGGAAAGCCATTCAGGGCCTCAGGGCACAGGAGGGGAAGAGCAGACGTGCTAAGACCAGAGCAGTAACAGCGGGGAGCTGCCAGCCAGCAGTGGGTCCTGCCTGGGGAAGAGGCTATTCAGAGTCAAGGCCATGGACAGACCAGATGAGACCGTGGAGGAGCAGCAGAAAGCCCAGCTGGCCGGCTCCCCTCTCCCTCCTCCAAGCTTCCACTAGTACAGCTCACTAACCAGAGCTATTTGAAAGCCAGTTAGCCTGGGAGCTTGGGAATACAGGTTCCTGACATATAGAGCAGACCACAGGAAGAGGGAGAACAAACAGGCCAGTGACAGGCACAGGGAGGAAATATGTGACTTACCCAAGGGCACCGAGGTAAGGACGGCAGGGCCAGGGCTTGAATCCAGGCCTCCTCCCTCTTGTACTCTTCCAGGACATCTTCGCACCCCCTGGGCTTGAGCAACACAAGATTCTCCCAATTCTTCATTCCACTAATTATACCATTTTCTTTGGGTTTTCTGATCTTTTCAAGCCGCAGATTCTACCTGAACCCTCTAACCCTACTCTCTTTTTGCACTTGACCTGATTCCTGTCTTCATATGACCTCGAGGCTTCGTGACCTAAATTTCTCTGGCACCTGCCCCCTCAGAGTAAGTGTGTCTCCCCTGCCGTACATCAGTGAGAGTTCAACCAGGAAAGCGGAACCTCTGCGAGGATGCTGGAATGGTGGCCTTGTAGATGAGCACATTCTCCAACTGCAGGAGAAAAGGGGAAGGAAGGAAGACTCCAAACGAGGGAGTTAGAAGAGCAAGTAAAAGCCACTGACCAGCCCTCCTGAAACACTGGGATGGGCTGGACAATGGAGCTCACGAAGGAGCCTGGGGTGTCTGGGCACAGCAGCGGCCCCTCCCTGGGGAAGAGGCTGTTGAGAGTCAAGGCCATGGAGCAGACCTGATGAGACTGTGCAGGACCAGCAGCAGAGGGGTTGCAAAGAAAGGCAACGGGAAAGTCAACAGACGACTGTGGCTGCCTCATCAGGCCGTGGATCTGGGGCTGCCATTGTCTGCAGGGCAGGCAGACGAGAAGAGCTGAGCACAGAGTGAAGGGCAGTAAAGAAAGTTGGGATTTCTGGCGTTTCTTTCACTCTGGAAGACCAAAGACAAGCTGGAGTCTGCCCGCAGCTCTGTGCGTGGCTCTCGCCATGTTCACCTGCAGCAGCCTTCAGAGACTGCCCTTCAACCTTTTGAATCTCATGTAAATTTCTCTTTGGTCAACTCTAATCCAGAACTACATGGAGAACCATTGTCCCCTCTCACCCAGTTAACGCAGCATAAATCCACCACCCTCCCCAGCCCCAGGCTGATCCTGAGCTCTAGACGCCATCCTTCCTGCACCCCAGAGCACTCCCAGTCTCAACCATCCCCTCTGTGCTGTCTTTTCAGGCATTCACTCTCCACCTCCTGTGAGCTTGGTGCTCAGATTCAGCAGATGCGATCCATGTGGTGGGGGGTTGAGTGGGGGAGTCACTGGTCAAATTTGTTATTCAAATACAAAGTCTTGCCTAGAAGGAATGTTACTTGTTAGTTTCCATCATTTACATACAAGGAAATCAGACTTAGAAAGATCAAGAGTACGTACTGCTCCAGCTAGAGACCCTGATTTTTAGCCAGCCCCACAACCTACGCTGGCTACGATCTGTGCCCAGCTGTCTCCGTGTCTCTTTCTATTCATGATATTCGGAAGCATTTCCAAGGGGGAGGAGGGCAGGGACAGAGGAGATGGACACGAGGGACTCCCAGGTCAGGATGTGCGGGGCTCACACTTCAAGCGGCTGCCCTATGATACGCTCCGTTTTAGGCTGGTCCAGGGCCAGCCATTCCCAGGGGGCGGTCAGAGGGAACCGCTGCTGCACTGCCCACCGGAGATGTCTCATTGCATCTTGTTCCCATCGATTACCCACCAGAGTCTCTCATTGTTAGGCAGTCCCCAGGGGCAAGGCGTTCTTTCTCCCTTTCTTCTTGCGTTTAATGACATCCAATCCTACCCTGTGATCTCTGCCCTCTTTCTAGATGCGGGAGACGGAGAGGGAGAAGGGAAAGGAGAGAAAGAAAACCTGGAGGTAGTGAGGGGACAGACAAAAAGACAGGGATGGAGAGAGACCTGGGGAAGGATACCGAGATACAGAGGGAGGGAGACAGAGAGGAAGAGAGACCAGCAGACGGACAGACGGACAGACGGACCAGCAGTGGAGAATCCAGAGACTGTGAGAGACAAAGGCAAATAGAAACAAACAGGGGACAGGGAGTGAGGGACAGACAGGCAGGTCCAGAGAGAGGGACAGACAGGCAGACAGACGTTGGGAATGGCTGGAGGGCAGAGACAGGAAGAAGGAAAGCCCCGGGAGCTGAAGAAACAGCTGGCAAGAGAGCAGCAGGCAGAGAAAAAGAGGGAGGGAGCAAAGGGACCCAGGGAAGGTGCGAGCTCACCCCGGCCATGACTCTTCAGGGTGCACATGCTCAGAGGGTGTCTGAGGAAGCCGTGTCCAGCACAGCCGCCACATTCCTGTTCCCAGACAATCTGTGGACATATGTTCTGTGGGAACCGTGTCCCCCCCTCCCTGCAAGTGTGAACCAAGCCAGGCTGCCGAGTCCAGGCCCTGGGGCTCCAGGAATCGTGCAGCCTTACCTCTCACCACTCTCCAGACTTGCCTGAGAAGCTTCTATTTTTTCCCTCTGCTTCATGGCTCCTGAGGTCATGCTGAAGCCCAAACCCCCATGTCTAACCTGTGCCCGGAGCCTGCACACACCCACCCCACACACCTCCCAAGCAGGCCCCCTGCACCTTCAGCACAGCCACAGCTTAACTCTTCATATTCCTGCCTCCTTCCCAACCTGCGCCTGCTCCTGGGTGGGGCTCCAGGGCAGTGTCCCCAGCCAGGACACTATAGCCATCTATTCCTTCAGCCTCCTCCTAGGTCAAATGATCTGCCATGTCCTGTGGACTTTTATCTCCATATTATTTCTTAGCTTTCTAAATCTCAACTCTGAATCTATAACATTGGGATAATATTAGAGCCTACCCCACCAGGTCATTAAGATAATTAAATGAGCTCATATTTGCAAAGTGCATGGAATGGCGAGTTCGAGGTACAGTAAACCCTCAGCAGACATCACCCAGCTGCTCCATCCCACAGCCTCGCACTCCTTCAGGCCCTGCCATCTCCCACCCCCTCACTCCCTCCCTGAGCCTGGATGCTGGGTGCACAGACTCCAGTCCTCCTTCCACCGCTGCCAGGATGCTCCCTCAATAGGCAGCTCTGTTCCCGCCCTCCCTGCACAGAAGCACTTGGTGAGTCATTGACACAAAGAGTCTTCTGAGATACAGACTTCCTATGTCCCTACTCTCTGTTCCTGCGACTCCTCATTCCTCCTCAAGACACATCTGTGCACCCCACGCTCTTCTCAGCCTCCCTGCTCCCTACTTCAGGCTGCTCCTGAAGCCCTGCCTCCCCCCATCCCGCCCCCACAACCCACCTGGCTGCAGTTCTCCAGGGTCCACAGGTGCCAAGCATAAGAGTATATATGATTTCTAATCTTTCAAGACTGGCTTCACGCTCTCCACTTTACAGAAGGCAGGGAGGGTCCAGGCCTATCCAAGTCACGCAGTAGGAAGCACCAGCACCCTCTCCCCTCACCCCAGCAGGTGCAGAACATGTGACAATGACCTGCCCCTGTGGGTGGCTACCAGGTGCTCAGCCGTGCCAAGCAGCATTGCGTTACCTTGTTTAATCCTCCCGAACGCCCTTTGAGGTAGCTGTTATTTTACAGGAGTAATTACTCTCCCTATTTTGCAGATGAGGAAACCAAGGCACAGAGAGGTCAACTAACTATCCCAGGCTGGGAGTAAGATAGAAAACAGAGCACACTTCCTTACCTGCTGTGGAGGGGTCAGTGGCGATGCCACTCAGAACCTCAGGGGTAGACTTTGCCTCGCACTTGATATCTCAGAGCCTTGACTTACTTGTCTGTGAAATGGGGATAACTCACATTGCCCTGACTCGCTAACTCCAAAACCAGACTGAAGATCAAGTTTCTCTAAAGCAGAAAGGAAGACCAGATGTATTGGACTACCACTAAACGTCAGACATTAGAATTGTGTTATCTCAATTCAGTTTCATTACAACCATGCAATTGTCAGTATTATTATTCCCATTTTACAGATGAGGAAGGTTAGTTCATCAGAGACAGATAAACATCTGAATATCCTAAGGGTGGTTAATCTGTGTCTGTACAGTGCTTTGCAGTGTAAAAAATGATTCATCCTTCCCTGTTGACCCTCCATGGCCTTCCCTGGTGACTCTGGGAAACAGCAGAGCAGAACAGGACACCTGTTTGCAGATGGACCTTTTCCTCACTCAGGTCCATAGAGGTTTCTTGACTTGCTCAAGGTTACACAGCCAGAGACAAAAGCAGGCCTGGAATCCAAGTCTTCCAGCCGCTGGGCCAAAGTGGCTATTCAAGAGTCTGAACAGGCTAAGATCTACGTGAACACTAGGCCAAAGAGAGGGAACAGGCAATTTTTAAATGGAGAAACAAAGTATTCCTATAAGTCAAGTAACTTGCCCCCACTCACACAACTGGCCAGCGCTGAGCCTGAGAACCAGACTCCTGTAGTCAGACTCTGCAGCCCACACTGACCATTCATATACCATCCAGGTCCCCTCTGGGGCAAGGAGGCCAGAATCTTCTGTCTTTGATGGAGCCTGTAACATGCATTAGTAATATCAGCTGCCAATCACTGAGCAAGAACGGAACCACGTCAAACCCTTCAATCCTGCAACAGCCATGTCAGGGGATTATTACTCTATTTTTCAGATGAGGAAATGGAGTCTCAAAGTGGTCACAGCAATTTTTCAAAGTAATCCATAGAGCCAGCATTTAAATCCAGATTTAGAAAATGCCAAGCTGAAATTTGTCCATGCCTGAGACGCTGTGGTAGGGTCTGGGGTTATGCAAATGAGCCAGACGAGGGATTATTTAGGGCTCTTTGGTTCTAAGTAACAGAAACCAACTCAAGCTAGTGTCAGCCAAAAAAAAAAAAGGAATTTGTCACAAGACTATAATATGTTTTATGAACCCTAAAAGCAAGTGAGGGCAGTCCTCAGAAATGCTAAAGTGAGGAAACACCAGTGTGTCAGCATCCTAGACAGGGCCTTCTCTGCCCCCGAGTCTCTGCCTCACTCTGCCCCTTGATTCTCTCTCTGCAAACCAGCTCTCCACACTTCCCACAGTCAGGCGTCCTGTTAGGCACAGCCAGACTGTCTGGGACCACATCCCAGTTCCAGAACATCATCTGAATGACCCAGCTCAGATGAGGCACCCGGGGTCCACACAACCATGGCTCATTATCCAAGGGGGATAGGGATAGGGATCCATTGTCCAAGCTGGCTGCAGACAGAGATAGGGATCCATTATCCAAGCTGGCTGCAGACAGAGATAGGGATCCATTATCCAAGCTGGCTACAGACAGAGATAGGGATCCATTATCCAAGCTGGCTACAGACAGAGATAGGGATCCATTATCCAAGCTGGCTGCAGACAGAGATAGGGATCCATTATCCAAGCTGGCTGCAGACAGAGATAGGGATCCATTATCCAAGCTGGCTGCAGACAGAGATAGGGATCCATTATCCAAGCTGGATGCAGACAGAGATAGGGATCCATTATCCAAGCTGGATGCAGACAGAGATAGGGATCCATTATCCAAGCTGGCTGCAGACAGAGATAGGGATCCATTATCCAAGCTGGCTGCAGACAGAGATAGGGATCCATTATCCAAGCTGGCTGCGGACAGGAACCGGGGACAGCCCTGAGAATGAGGGAGAGGGATTCTTAGGTCCTGGACAGACACCTCACAGATGCTTGGCCCCCAAATAATTGAAGATTAGCAAGCCAGGCAGATACACAGAACCACCGCAGAGCCTTTTAGGGATCCTAGGAGAAATGCGTGCACAGTGCTGAGATAGCTCCGAGGGGAGAACAAGCAAGGTTGCCAAGAAAATCAAGGAAGAGAACTTGAACCAAAGATGATCAGAACCCCAGAGGTAATAAACTTGTAAAGGATGTGTGTGTGTATTACAAAGGCTCTAAAATAAATATTTTAATTGAAATTTTAGATCATGAAACACAGAAGTACAATTTTTTGAAAGTCACCATTATAGATTATTTAGATGTCTTCAAGATAATTACATTAAGGTTTGCTGTAAAAATTGAACACACAAAATTTAAAATGCAGACAGACAAATTGAGTCTTTTAAGATCTAACTACAACAAAAAAAAAGGAGGCAAAGGCTGAGAGAGTCAGCCTGGTCTAGTGGAGAGAGTATCATCGTCAGGGTCTAGTGGAGAGAGTACCATCGTCAGAAATACCTGTGTTGGAAACCCAGCTCTAAAATGTACTAACTGGCTCCATACCCATTCTCAGTGGTTAGGGTCCTGTCCACATACACTGGGGCTGGCGGTTTCAAACCTGGCCCGGGCCTGCTAAAAACAAAACAACAAAGACAACTACACCACCACCAACAACAAAATAGCGGGACATTGTGGTGAGCACCTGTAGTCCCAGCTTCTTGGGAGGCTGAGGCAAAAGAATCACTTAACCCCAAGAGTTTGAGGTTGCTGTGAGCTGTGTGACACCATGGCACTCTACCCAGGGTCATATAGTGAGACTCTGCCTTAAAAACACACTAGAGAGGATGAAGATGAGCACATGGGCATCAGGCCTGAGAAGGGCCCTGCGTTCGCGTGTCCCTGGAGGGGACATTTGCTGTGTTTGTTCATCTACTGCAGTCATGTCCTTCCAGCAGAGCTGCCAGTCTGATCCCTGCCCTGCCCTCTGGGATGCAGGCCAATGTCCCTTTCTCTGACCTAAAGAGTTGGGCCTAAGGTGGCCCACTCAGCGTCTTCTCCCCCACCCCAACTCTCGAAAATGTTTAATTGGCAGAGTAAGACACTTGCTGTCTTTGATGTAATGAAAGGTGGGAGGATTTGTTATCAACAGCCACAGGCAGCCATCCTTCCCGCCAGGTGGAAGAAGTCTATTTGCAATGGGAAAGAAAGAAAGAACCTAGAGAAAAAGATAGAAGAGATTGGGGTTCAAGGAAGTGTGAGCAAAAACAAGACCTGCTGCTCTCTCCCAATACCTGGAGCACTTGCTCACACACAGTAGACACTCAATAAATATTTGTTGGATGAATTATTGAAGGGAAGGAAGGAGGTGGCAGAGCAAGAGGAGTAGAAAGCTAGTGACTTCATCTGTGCCTAGATCCAGACATATTTTCCTCCACTTATTTATGGAGCTGTTGTCATTTGCCAGGTACTATGCTGTGAGCTGATATTATAGCAGTGAACAGACAGATACACTTCCTGCCCTAGGGAGCTTGTATTCTAATAAAGATAGTAAACAACAAAATAATCCTGGCTTACACTCCCATGGGCAACGCCTTTGAAGGCCAGGAAGCCATCCATTTCTGCCCCTCTGTTGGACAAGTTCACTGGCTCACAATAACTCCCAGCCCTAAACTTCCCAGGGGTGCGTCCCCAGTGTTGATGTCAGTACATGCGACTATGCTGGGCCCGTCAGTTCCTTAGCAGAAACTGCGAACTGTGACCAGAGAGACAGTGGCTGGGATTCACTGTAGTGTAGAGTTGTGGTCGAGCGGAACTTATAGAAGAAACCTTTGGAATTCCTACTGCTAATGCCCTGGCTATCCCTGGCCCTCGCCCATGCTGAGTTTGGTTGATTGATCTTTAAGGATTCTGTGACCTTCCCAGAGGATCTCTAAGTGAATTCCCTTTGTTTTGTTTTGTTTTGTTTTGTTTTGCTTAAGCTAACCAAAGTAGGGATCTATTTTTTGCAACCAAAAGAAATTTCACTGAAACAAAAACATCTCCTCATCTCTCTGGAGAACAGAGACAAACAAAAATAAAATAAAATAAATTTATCGAGCGCTTTCAGATTTTCGTCAGACTTTCTCCTACATCGCTTCCTTTCAGCATGCCAGCATCATTAAGAAGAAGACATGGGTTGGGCCACATCTATGGTGCATATTTTTATCTATAATAAAAAAAATAAATAAATAAATAAAGAATTTAAAAAAAAAAAAAAAAAAAAAGAAGAAGGCATGGTATTTATTCCTGTCCACAGAGGCAGCATCTAACCCTCCAACCTTCAGAGCTATCAGAGAGACCACATTGTAAATCGAATCGCTGCCACTTACTAGCTGTGTGATTGGGGCAAGTTGTTCAACCTCTCTGGGCCTCAGTTTCCTCCTGTGTAAAGTGGGAGGAGGAGTGTTTATCTCTCCTTCATAGAGCTGAGAGGAAATTACCTGTTGGATGTGTGGCTCTGAGCCTAGGTTTGGCCCAAAACAGCTTTCCAGGGGCTGGGGAGCCCCCCACTTCTACCCCCATCCCCTAAATATGATGGTCAATGTGAGTGCGTGCACACACACACATGCACACACATACACGTACACGCTTAAATGACTAGAACAGACAGTGTCTCAACAAGGTTTTGAAGCTTGGTCTCCTAACTCTAGAATCTCCACTTTTTCTTTAAAAAATTTTATGTGCATTGAGATATAACATATCTATATAATTTATCAACTTTACCATTCTTAAGCATACAGTTCTATGGCAATAAATACATTTCTATTCCTTCCTCCAGCCCCATTTTCTTCCCCCCTTCCCAGCCTCTGGTAATTACCCGTCTACTCTGTCTTCATGACATCCACTCCTGTCTCCCCCGTTCACGTAAGAACCTGTACTATCTGTCATTCTGTGCTTGGCTTATTTTACCATGGAGCTGTCAATAGGATGGTAGGAAGACTCAAGACTCGAGTGATGGAAAAACTTGGACTTTTTTGGTATGGAGAAGAGTCTAGGAACATTTGAAGAGTTATCTCAGGGAGTAGATGACAGGCGTCCCCTGTGAGTTCTCAGAGGCAGGACAAGAGCCCACAGGTGATGGTTATGGGAACTTCCCCAGAGGCAGAGGGTACAGCTGTCAGAGGGGTGGTGAGATCCTTCCACTGGCACAGAGTGAGCTGGCTGAGTGACCTACATGGGAGGCACATGGAAAGAACACAGGCGTGAGACCCACGTTCCTCCAGGACCTGTGATTCTAAGAGCCTCTTTGTATATAAGAAGTACATTTCAGGCCAGACATCGGGGCTCACACCTGTAACCCTAGCACTCTGGGAGGCCGAGGCAGGCGGATCACTTGAGCTCAGCAATTCAAGACCAGTATGAGCACGAGGAAGATCCCGTCTCTACTAAAAATAGAAATATTAGCTAGGCGTGGTGAGCCCCTGTAATCCTAGCACTCTGGGAGGCTGAGAAAGGAAGATCGCTTCACCTCAGGAGTTGGAAACCAGCCTGAACAAAGTGAAAAGTGGAAAATAGAAAATAGAACCAAAAAGAGAAAAATCAGCCTGGCATGGCAGTGGGCCTCTGTCGTCCCAGCCACTTGGGAGGCTGAGGCAAGATGCTCGTTTGAGCCCAGGAGTTTGAGGTTGCTGTGAGCTACAATGATGCCATGGCACTGTCACTCTACCCAGGAGGACTGAGTGAGTCTCAAAAAAAAAAAAAAGTTCATTTACGACTGCCTGACAGGACGCACCTCAGGGAGCAGCTCTCACAAGCAGCCATTCCCTGCTGAGAAGTCCTGGCTCAGAGGACCGGGGCAGAGAGAGGTGCACAGGGCGTGCCCTTTGCCATCTTCGGCGTGCGTCCTGACTTCCTCACCTCTCATCTCTCTAATCTTTGAGAATGATCATGTGATGGTCACACAGTTCCCCATGAGCAGCTGGGGACCAGCAGGAGCAGCGCCCAGTATGGGCCCTGAGGCCTACCTGGACCAGTTTGTCTCCTTCAGAGCTTCCCTAGAATAATGCCGGCCGACCACAGTCAGAGAGTCAGCCTTCCTCTGAGCCCCGGCTCTGAAGTGGGCACAGTATGTTGCCAAAGCTGCAAGCTATCGGGGTTTGAATCTACAACCAAGAAGTAGCAGATCTTTGCACTACATTTGTCACTGGTGACACCAAGTTGCTGGGACAATAAGTGGGAAGACACGCTTCTGGCACAGGGCCTTGGGGGCAGCAGTGTCCCCCTCTCCTGCTTGCTGTCCTTCCTCCTCTGGTTTCTGAGACCCGTCATGTTCTGGCTGGGCCAGCTTGCTCCCTCCCTGCAGGCACTTTATAAAGCCATTTTATAAAACATTAGCATTGGCCACTGCTGTCCACCCACCAGCCTCTCCCCCTCAGTGGCCTTGGGCCTCTGCACTGGCCGTGTCCCCTGCCTGGAATCTTGTCCCTAAGGATTCAGGTGGCTGCTCCTTCTGTCCCCAGCCGCTCCTGGGGGACTGTGTGGCCATCACATGATCATTCTCAAAGATTAAGGTGGCTGTTCCTTCTCACCGTGGGGGTGCCTCGGCAGTCTCACCCCAAAGAGGCCTTTCCCGACACACCACAGCTGCTTTTGGTCACATCATCCTCTGTTAATCCTTTCAGAGGCGCCGGTGATCGTGGCCAGCCAATCCATCCCGTGTTTGTTTGCCTGTATCATCAGAGGCTGCCCTTTCGGAGTGCAGACGCCCAGAGGGAAGGGCCTCCCCTCTCCGGCTTGGGCTTGTTTCATCCCAGAGTCGGCACTGTGAGAGCAGACAGCACGCGTGATGAGCAAAGGGAGGAGCATCACCATCCACGGTGTGAGTGAGGCTCAAAGGGGCCTGCCTCGCTTCTCGCCGTGACCACGGGGCTCCCTCCCAGCACTCCCTGTGTCCCCTTTCCTTTACTCTAGGAGGCTGGGGACTGGCCACATTCCAGATCACAGGAAGCATCCCCAGCCCAGGGCCGCAGAAACACCATATTGCTGAGTGCTACCCACTGCCACGACAGCCACAATCTCACTGGGTCCCCCACTGTAACTCTCTCTTTGTCTCAGAGAAGGACACTGAGGCTCCTTGAGCATTCAAGGGCCTCCTGCAAAATTGAGGCAGAACAGGCCCACAAACCCAAGACCTCTGATCCCAGGTGGGCAAACCTCACAGAATGCTCCCTCCCCTCCTGAATACCTGTGTCTTCCTCATTCCTCTCTCAGCTCTCACTCCTGTGACCCCAGACCAGCCACAAGTCATCGGAGACACCTGATTACCTTTGAGTTTAAATGGAGCGAGAAATCTTAAAATCTCTGAAAACAAAAAGAGAACAGCCTCTTTTGAGAGGCGCCCACCTGTAATTGGAACAGCCCTGTCATAGCTCCCTCAATTTGTAACAGGGCAGACATCTGACATCCTGTCCCAGTCCCTGGAAGGCGGCACCCCCTGTTTAATGAGGACATAATCGGGCCCTGGGCGGTTCTGGCCACTTTCTAAGCCGCAGCCCAGAGCCGCTTTTAATGATCATGGAAGGAACTTCTGAGAGAGTTGTAAGCGGAGGAAGGGGTAATTGTTCTAGAAATACATGATACTGAGGACAATGGCCTGTCTGTCTGGGGCTCATTGGGAGATGTAGCCCTCAGGGTCAGCTCCTCCAGCACCTGCTCTGATTCCCTCTGACTCTCTGCTCCAAGATAATTATAAAAGAAAGATAACATAATCCCTCCCCCACCACCATCAACTCACCACCCTCTGCCTCCCACCCTGATGAACCCACAGCAAAGAATGAATCCTAGTGGCTGAGTTTAATGAAACTACCATGGGGATTGGGGGTGGGAAGCTTGACCGTGCTCCTTACCAGCTGTGTGACCTTAAGCAAATTACTTAGCCTCTCTGGACCCATTTTCTCCACTGAAGGACAAATATCAAATAGTACCTATTGGATAAGCCACCTAGAATGTCGGTGACAGTGGCTGGCATGGGGTGGGTGTGCTGGTGTTGTCACTGTCAGCAGCAGAGAAATGGAGAGGTGACATTTTGACCTGTGTTATTATGTATTTCTGATCTTCAAAACACCGTTTGTGCCTGTGTGACAGAATGATTAATATATCAGTGTCCAGGCGTGTTCCTGCTCTCACCCCACCTCCGCTCACCCCCCACCTGCTGAGGGGGATCAGGTCTTTGTCCTCTCCCTGCCCCACCCTCCAGGAAGGCCCTGTGATCCTCAGATTCTGAGCTGCAGAGCTGGGAGGAGTGGGCAGTGTTCAACACTGCTGCAGCCCCGAGGCCTTTTGTCACCTCCCACCTCCTCTCTGCAAGGTGAGCTCCACCGTGACCTGGGCTCTGTCTGTTGTGTTCACAGCCATATCCCGGCACCTATGACAATCTCATTGCACGGGTATTTGTTAGCATTAATGGCTATTTGATGAATAAATGAAAGATGAATGAATACCTAACGTCAATGGTTCCCAACCAGGAATGATTTTGCCCCCTTTCTCCAGGCAATATTAAAAATACCGTAGGATGTCCCATCTGGAAGTGGGTGTTACTGGGCTCAAGCTGGCCGAGGCCAGGGATGCTGCTGAGTGTCCTGTGACGCACAGGCCGGCTGCCCACAACAAACAGTTAGCCAGCCCCACAGTCAATTGTACTGTAAGAATGGAAAATTTTAGCTGGCCCTAGACCAGGCATGTTACAAGGTGTCTACCCCACATGAGCCCCCTGTTCCAGGAAATGGCCTGCCCAGGGCTCCAGAGAGCCCCATGTTCCAGGAAAAGACCCATCCAGGGCTCCAGATGGTCACGATAGGGCTGGGGCAGCAGTTCTGAGAAAAACGAATACAAGGAATTATTCTACCCCGATAACTTGACTTGAATTTAAACTTCTGTCATGTAAAGATAGAGTGGATCAATTTAAATGAACCAATAAGATTGTAAC
>CAUYPK010066705.1:0-61415 GCA_963574355.1 Loris lydekkerianus | reverse complement strand
CTGGGACTACAGGCGTGAGCCACCACGCCCGGCCTCTATGTGTAAATTTAAATTGTGTGCAAGGGAATTTGCATTGCAAATAGAACGTTATCACTAAAAGTGATATATTTGGTCTGATCAACTTAAGTTATCCAAAGGTTGTCTTAAAGGTAAAAGTTAAAACTTACTTTATAAAGAGAATAATAAAATTCATGAATTCAACATGAAAGTGTAGAGAAAAACCAGATCTTTAACTTTGTGGGACTACAGGTGTGAGCCATCACGCCCGGCCAAAAGTAACGAACTTTTGAGGAAAGAACAACTCCCAGGTGGTTAAGACGGACAATTCCCAGCCCATGCAGAGGTCCAGGAATCCCTCTTGTTCCCTCTGGCCAGTGTGGAGTGACTTCACTGAACGCTGGGAGGGCACTCACCAGGACTCTGGGGGGCCACGCCTTAGACATAGGACTAAATCGCCCTCGGGAGACCTACCCCCACACAACTGAAAACTGAAAACAAACCTGAGAAGGATCAAACTAATCCACAAGTGGACTACAGGAATATAGTTAAACTCAGCACTCAACAGTGAAGACATCACAGTGACAGACACGCAGCCAAAAACCTACTAGACAAGCTGGGCACAGTGGTTCACACCTGTGCTCCTAGGAGTTTGGGAGGCCAAGGCAGGAAGATCGCTTGAGCCCAGGGAGATCAGCTTAGGCAACACACCAAGACATTGCGACAAAAAAAAAAAAAAAAAAAAAAAAGCCAGATAAAGCGGTGGCACCTGTGGTCTCAGCAACAACCTAGGAGGCTGAGGAGGCTGCAGCCAGCAACTCGAGGCTGCAGAGACCTGTGATCACACCACTGCACTCCAGCTTGCACAACAAACTGAGACTCTGTCTCAAAACAAAAAGAAATTTACCAGACATATTCAGTAGCCGAAATGTGTGTCCCATAAACAGATGACAAATCACAGATACTTGCTGATTTAGGATAAGGCCGTGTCCCAACAAACCCACTGAAAGTCAAAAGGTCATAACTGAGCCATTGTAAGTTGGGTACCACCTGAGGTCAATAGAACAGACCCACAAATGACAGAGATAATAGAAGTAGCAGAAAAAGAATAATTTTATCTTTTTATTTTTTTAGAGACAGAGTCTCACTTTGTTACCCTTGGTAGAGTGCTAAGGTGTCACAGCTCACCACAACCTCCAGCTCTTGAGCTTAGGCGATTCTCTTGCCTCAGCCTCCTGAGTAGCTGGAACTCCAGATGCCCACCACAACACCCAGCTTTTTTTGTTGCAGTTTGGCCAAGGCCAGGCTTGAATCCATCACCCTCGGCGTCTAGGGCTGGCGTCCTACTGTCCGAGCCACAGGTGCCACCCAGAAACAATTATTTTAAATAGCTCAAAATTCTCAAGGATTTTTTTTAAAGCATGATGGTGACTAAAAGAGAAATGGGAAAAAAAAATTTTTAAAACCCAATATCTAACCTGTAGAAATGAAAACTACAATGACTTATATGGAAAATTCTCAGGCTTAACTTAATAACAGCTTAGAAGAAAGACATGAACTGGAAGTTGCAGATATACAATCTGCCCAAAAAAACACAAACAGGAAAAAAAAAAAAAAAAAAAAAAAAAGCCTAAAGAAGATAAGCAAAGATCTACGGGCCTAGGAGTCCAAATGAAACCGTCAACATGAGTAACTGCAGTTGCAGATGGCAGGGAAGGGCTGAGTGTGTGAACAGCTGGGGCACTTCCAAATTTCATAATCATGGTAAATCCAACAAATCTCAACAAACCCAAGCAGGATAACACCCCTCCACTCCTACATACACAGCATATCCATTAAACTGCAGAAAAGGTTACAAAGAGAAAAATCTTAAAAGTAGCCAGAGAAAACAGGTACATTATGTACAGTAAGAAAAAATAAGTGTTATCAGTCACAAATTTGAAAAGGAAATATTTAACATAAAGAATGATTGAACAGGGCGGTGCCTATGGCTCAGTGAGTAGGGCACCAGCCCCATATATCAAGGGTGGCAGGTTCGAACCTGCCCCTGCCAGACTGCAACAACAGCAACAACAACAAAATACCTGGGCGTTGTGGCGGGCACCTGTAGTCCCAGCTACTCAGGAGGCAGAGGCAAGAGAATCGCCTAAGCCCAAGAGTTGGAGGTTGCTGTGAACTGTAACGCCATGGCACTCTATCCAGGTGACAAAGTGAGACTCTGTCTCTAAAAAAGGGGAAAAAAAAAAAAAAAAAAAAAAAAAAAACGATTGAACAATAAAAAAAGAGGGTTTCCAGTAAAGTACAAAGATGCTTCTGAGACAGAGGCTGCTGAGGCCCAGGGGCAGCCCCACCAGGACTAAGGCAACAAGCCCACAGAAGCACTGACTCTCACAATCCACTGTGGCATGACGGACTGTGGCTGTGAGGTGCCACACATGGACCAAGGTCCAGGAGGCCAGGCCAGGCAACAGGAGACCTCCTGCTGGGGCTTAGCAGGACTCCTTTGAAGCCACCACTAGGACGTGAGGGAGACAAGACTCACTGGGGGCTGGATGGGGGCCAGAAAACTTGCCTGGAATGTGCCCCACTAGGGTGTTCTGGAGACTCACTGGGAAGCCACCAACTGGGTGCTGCTAACTCTTAGAGGGTGTCACTGAGTACACCCAGGCTCTGGCAGCCACACTGGAATCAGCAATCCTCCTATGGTGCCCCTCCAGCTCCCTCTAGGGACAGGGCTTAACATTGCACCAACTAGCAAAGGAGAAATATTAATAGCACAGAGGGCCCAGCTCCAGGATCACAAAGCAAGGCAAAGAGAGGTGCACAGAGCTCACAGGCAGGACGCTGGTGATGGCGCAGAATGTAAAGACTCCACTGGAGACGCTGTGCAGGCCAGTAACATCTCTGAAGGAAGGAAATTGTTTTTAACTGTCAATCTAGAGCTACAGCCAGTTTCTAGTTTGTTTCCAGAATGAAAGCCACAAAAGCAATCCAGTGAGGAGACACAACCTTTCCAACAGATGGTGCTGGGGCTGGTAGACAACTGAAGTCAAAAAAGAAATCCACCTCACTACTTAAACAAAAATGATTAATAACTCAGAATGGGCTTAACTGTAAAATGCAAAACTGAAACTTTTAGAGAAATCATAGGAGAAAACCTTTGGGATCTAGAGGTAGGCAAACAGTCCTTA
This sequence comes from Loris lydekkerianus, assembly GCA_963574355.1. Classification (NCBI taxonomy): domain Eukaryota; kingdom Metazoa; phylum Chordata; class Mammalia; order Primates; family Lorisidae; genus Loris; species Loris lydekkerianus. The sequence continues at coordinate 58,227 of CAUYPK010066705.1, read as the reverse complement.
GACCACACATTACGTGTCAAAGCGTGATCCGGAAAAAGAAGAACTGATGGACCAGATCAAGTAAAAGTTTAAAATGTTTGCTTGCAAAAGGCGCTATTTTAAGATGATGAAAAGACAAATTAAATACTTCAGAGAAAAGATTTGCAAACCACATCTGACAAACAACCTGAATAGAGAACACATAAAACATGACAGTTAAAACAATCAAATTTAGCCCAGGCGTGGAGGCTCACACCCGTAATCCCTGCACTCTGGGAAGCCAAGGCAGGTGGATTGCCTGAGCTCAGGAATTCAAGACCAGCCTGAGCCAGAGCGAGACCCTACCTCTACTGAAAATAGAGAAACTAGCCAGGCTTTGTGGTGGGTGCCTGTAGTCCCTCCAGCAGAAGGATCTTTGAGCCCAGGAGTTTGAGGTTGCTGTGAGTTATGATAACGCCATAGCACTCGCCTCAGGTCAACAGTGAGACTCCGTCTCAAAAAAAAAATAATAAGAATAATAATAAAAATAAAATTAGAAATAGCAAAGCCCTTGAAGAGGCCTGTCACTGAAGAGGACAGAGCGAGCAGGAAAGCAAGGAATGACATCATAGCAGTGCCAGCCACCAGAACAGCCCACGTAAAGTCACAGCGACAGCGGCCTCAGAGAGGCTGGGAGGAAGGTGAATGGTGCACAGCCACCAGAAAAGCCCATGACTTAACAGCCCATGTGAAGTCTCTGGAGATACATTCAAAGTGGTGGTTTATGTCAGCCTGTCATCCTGCCTGTGGCAGAGGTGTGCTCATCCTCGATAGGGGGGTATGGGGCGTGCTGGCCTCTGGCAGGTAGGCATCTGGACTGCCTCAGGGTTCTGGCTGTTCATGTCTATGTAAAGCTACTGTGAATATTCAAGCACATGTAGATTTTTTAAGAAATGAGTGTGGGAATGCAAGTTTTCATTTTGTTGGGGTTAAGCCTCCAGAATGCCGTTGAGGGGCTGAATAAAGCATGTGCTCAGTTTTATGAGACTGGGCCTCTGCACTGTACAGAAGGAAAGCCAGTTCCCAACGTTACACAGGGTATGATTCCACTTACGTAGCACCTTTGAAATGATAAAATCACGGAAAAGGAGAACAGATTTGTGGTTGCAGGAGTTAGGGCTGGAGACAGAGGGAGGGGCTGGCCATGGCAAGGCAGCCAGAGGGACCCTCGGGACAGACCTGTTCTGACCACAGTGGTGGTCACAGGCACCTACACATTCAAGAGCACACGAAAGGAGACCACCACATGGCAATAAGGTGGCTGCATCTCAGAGGACTGAGCAAAAGCCAGCAGTGGCAAAAGGTCAACTGATGTCAGCCCGGCCATTGTTCGCCGGGGGACAAGCAATGACCAGAAGGAAACATGGGGGAAGGGAAACCTTGCATTGATTGGCAAATGTCCTATGTCATGTGAATCCTATATATACTACGATCCTATAGTTGAATTCTATATATACTATATATATAGTTTAGTATATATACTATAATCAAAATGAAAAAAGAACAAGAAAGCGCTTAGAATTAAGAAACATAACCAGGTTTTTTTAATCAAAAAAAGAGGTACAACAAAGTCCAAGGAATGTTCCAAAAAGTACCACACGCAGAAACTAAAAGAACAGAAAACAGCAAAGATAGTAAAATCAAAGGGATAAGAAAGCCAAGCCCTCTCACAATGGGTCAGCAGATAAAACTCAGGGGACAACAACCTACTTTGCAAATCAGGAGGTGGTGGGATGACAGACACCCCACAGAACAGACCCAGCCACAAGGCAGTCGTGGAGGCCAGGAAGACAGTGGAGTTGCTGTTGTAGGTGAAGGTTAAATTCGTGGATAGGGTTCAGTACAACCAATTGTAAAGGAAATCTCTGGGACAGCCTAAGGCATGCAAATGTGCAGGCTCAGTCAAGTCCCAGCAGGAACAAGGCTGCACACTCAGCAGGCAGGATGCTGTGGAACTAGCAGCCACTCCAGCCTGGCCCCAGGCCCTCGGGAGGGTGCTGCAGCAGGAGGGAACAAGGCCCCACACCTCTTTCCCACCCCCAGTGCACCACCACACTCCCTGCTGGGCTTCATCTGGCCAAACCCACCTAGAACGGAGGTCAACACGTGTCATGGAACAAAAGTGGCTCAAACAGGTCTGAGAAAGCAAATGGAGAACGACTCACCTAGTGAGCATCTCCTTTGTTGGACAGGGTGTCATGGTTGCTGGGAGGTTGGACAGTGGGCAGCAAACGTCAGGAGACTGAGGAAAAAGCAGTGGCCTGGGTGGGGGGAGGTAGCAGGACAGAAGGCAGCAGGGCTGGAGCAGGGCAGAGGGTGGGGTGCAGGCCACGGAGCCCCACCCCACCCCCCAGCCCGCCTTTAGCGCTACACACCCCCTGCTGTGCACGCATGACTAAAGGCCAGAGACCCCTCCTTACTCTAATCTCAAATGATCTAGCACTGCCACGTGTGGCCTGAGCCTCCCAACCTCTCAGCAACACCCTTGTCCTGTCCAGTGACCTGAAGTCACAAGGGCTCCAGCCCAACCTGAACCACTGGCTGAGAACACAGTGGCCGATTACTGTGTCCCAAGACGTCCATTCAGCCCAGCCCACAGGAAACACCCTCCTGCGTCTGAAGACAAGGCAGGTCAAAGTGCATGCGGACAGGTAGGTTTTTCTAAAAAAATTAACCAGATCTTTTTTTTTTTTGGAGACAGAGTCTCACTTTGTCACCCTCAGTAGAGTACCGTGACGTCACAGCTCACAGCAACCTCCAGCTCTTAGGCTAGGGAGATTCTCTTGCCTCAGCCTCCCAAGTACCTGGGACTACAGGCACCTGCCACAACGCCCAGCTATCTTTGTTGCAGTTGTCACTGCTGTTTTAGCTGGCCAGAGCCAAGTTCGAACCCGTCACTCTAGGTATATGGGGCCAATGCCCTACCCACTGAGCCGTAGGCACCACCCTAACCAGATCATTTTTTAATACACACAGATTTTAAAAGGACCTTAAGTTGGAAGCTGACCAACTTTCCTGTCAGGGGCACATCAAGTACTTCTGGTTTCACAGGTCATGCTGTCGGACTGTGCCGCTCCGCTGTAACACAGGGCAGACGTGCATAAGCCATTGGCGGTGGGACTGTGTCCCGGTAGTTTATTCACAGTTGCTGAAATTTGAATTTCATGATTTTCACATTATGAAATATTATTTTTGCTTTTATTTTTTTCCCATCATCTTAAAAACATAAAAGCCATTCTTGGTTCACAGGCCTATACTCTCAGGCAGGACAGAACCTGGCATCCGGGCCATTATCTGCCCACCTGTCTCGTAAGTGACCAAATCTGTATTTCTCCTAAAACCGAGACTTTATAGCAGGTTACTAATGAGAACATGTGCCCTTCCCAGAGGCCCCGCAGGGGAAATCAGGCCAAGGTTCCTCACACAGACAGCTGCCCGGCCCTTGCTCTGGACTCCGGCCATGTGGCACGTGTGAGCACAGATGTTTCTCAGAGCTCTGTTTCCATATCAATGCTAAAAGAAAAGGCACTTATGAAAAATCTCAATCAGTCCAGCTATTGAAATGCACAAAAGGACTTTGTTTTCAAGTCTCCACAGAGACCCCACACCAATGCTGTCACCCACATGCACAGTTGTCCCATCTTTGAGAGGTTGCTGCCAGAGTTGGCAGGGCCCAGCAGTGAAAACACATTTCTGTCCAGATCAAGCAGTGAACACTGCAGTCACGATAGTGTGGGCGTCAAATGTCCCACACGGTGCCTCCTGACACAGGTTCCAGGTGTGGTGCTGAGCCTTACTGGCCAGTGTAGATGCACTGACACCCCAGCTGCCGTGCAGCACGTGCAAAGGCCACGTCACAGCAATAAATACAGGGGACAGACATATCATCAACCCTGTCTCTGTAAGAGTGGTTTCCAGCCAGTGCCCTGACGCCACACCTCCTGACACAAGTCCACCTTGTGGGCCAGCACTGCCCAGCAGAGCCCCCTGCACAACAGACATGTTCCTGCATGTCCCACACAGGAGCCCTCGCCACACAGAGCCCAAGACCCAGGGCTGGAGCTAGGAGGAGCGGAGTTGATTCTGCTTGAGTCTTAATATCCCCATGTGGCAAGTGGCACCTTTATAAATGTTTTCATGGCCATCGTGTAGCCATGAAACCATGTGCCTACAGAGAAAGGCCTGATGCATGAATGAGGTTCTGGGTACAGCAAAAACACTGGCAATTGCCTCTGCAGCAGGCTCATATGGCCTCCACCATGAAGATCAAGGGCCCCAAGGCACTTGCAGCACATCCTGCACAGCTCACTGCCACCAAAGGGGCACAGACACAAACAGGAGCCTGTGCTCAGCAACATAGAATGTTCTAGAGCTCAAGGGACCACCCAGTCCCCGGAACCATGCTGGTCAGAAGTGAACTACCCACCAGCCACCAACTTTTTCTGTTTTTTTTTTTTTTTTTGAGTCTCACTATGTCACCCTCAGTAGAGCGCTGTGGAGTCACAGCTCACAGTAACCTCAAACTCTCGGGCTTAAGCAATTCTCTTGCCTCAGCCTCCCAAGTAGCTGGGAATACAGGTACCTGCCACAACGCCCGGCTATTTTTCTGTTGCAGTTGTCATTGTTTCTTAGCTGGCCTGGGCTGGGTTCAAACCCACCAGCCTCGGTGAATGTGGCTGGTGCCCTGGCCACTGTGCCACAGGTGCCGAGCCCAGCTTTTTCTTCTCGAATGGAGATGCCAGGGTGAGGGAAACAAGTGAAAACTGCCCCGGCTGTGCCAAGGTTGGGAGCACCACCACCAAGCGTGCAGCTCAGCAAGTCCAGGCTGCCTGCCCCGGCCTCGCCCTCTTGGCCTGCCCATTGGGCCCTGGCAGGGGGCTCTGCCGCCGCTTCTCCCGCTGCTGCTGCAGTCTCTCCTCTTTCTTCTGCAGGTAGGAGGTCATGTTGTCAAAGGTAGCCTTGTAGAGACTGCTGAAGCTGGCTTCTGCTCCGGTACAGCCTAAGACAGAAACAGATGCCAGGCGGGGCCATAAGAGGAGACTCAGTCTCCAGCACGGGTCCCCACATGCCCAGCACTCAGAATTCCCACAGGGCCCTCCTGTGGCTGGGCAGTGACCAGGCACCACCCAACATGGACTGCACAAAGCACCTGCTGATAGGGCTCCCATGGCGCCCACCTCCCAACACCTAAACGGGCTGAACTAGAGACCAGTTCCCAAGAGAACAGGGCATACCTGAGACAGGCAGCCAGGCTGGGCCTGTACCCCGTCAGTGGGCTCCTGCTCCCATGCTGAGGAAGCCGCTGCTGTGAGCTGCCCTCTGGAGACCATGCGGAGGGTGACCTTCCGCCCCTGGTGTGCCTCCTCCCACCTGCCTTCTGGATGAGGAGACGCAGACGCCCCCCACATCCCAAAGGCCTGATCTTTACTCATTCCATGAGTAAAGAGTCCCTACTATGGGTCACAGTCTGTGACCTGCTTTCTCTGTGCACAGCACTGGGCACCACCCTAATGCCAGCCTCATGCTCTCACCTTCCAGCATGGCCCAGTTCTCACGGAGAACATCGGAGACTTTCTTTAACACGGCACTTTCAGGAACTGGCTGAAGATGACAAGTGGGACACATTCATCACAAGGCAGGATGGGACACCAGCCCCACAAGTGACACCTGCTAGGCCTGTCCTGGACACGGCGGGGGGCCTGGGAAGAGGCCAGCACCAGCAGTCTGGTGACCCCTGCACTCCCACCAAGACCCCAGGAGGCAGCACCACACCCTGTCCCAACCAGCCCTAGCTGGGGTGAGCTCTTCCCCAGCTCAGGGGCCCCAGGGCCCCCTGGGACCTCGTGATTGACATTAGGCAGAAGGCTGCTTTTCAGAAAGACCTGAATGTTCCAAGGCCTTTCTAAAGCTTTGGTAGACAAGCAAAGATTCACAAAGAACATCCCACACTGCATCCAGCTCATCCCCACACAGCCCCATGAGATGTCAGACAGGCAGGGGGGTCATCCCCCATATCTCTGGGGACCAGCACCGAGAGGGTGCACAGTCCACAGCCTTCCTCCTCCCAGACCACATGCACTAAAGCTACACCAAATGCTGCCTTCTTCACTGAAGTGTGGGATGGGGGAAACACACCAACAATGGCAAACCCCCAAAGGGAACTGCTACGGGCATCACCAATGGGACAAGCTGGCTGGGCACTCAGCTCTCTTCACCCACATGGAGGCCCTTCAAGTGCAGCCTCTGGGACCCAGAAGTGACCTAGCGGGAAGAGACTCGTGCAGAACCAAAACCCTCGCTGTTCCCTGCCAAGCTTATGGGACCACAGGCCCTAGGACATGGAGAAGCTGCAGAATCTCACCTGCCACTGGCTGTCCACAGGCCTGCAGAGCACCAATGGGGCTTCCCGACTGTCTTGCAGAACCCACAGGCCCTGCGTCTCCTCAAAAGCCACATCCCACACCCGGTGCTGGAAGGACAGTTGCTGTGTGTACACCAACTGCTGTCTGAGGGCATCGAGCTGGAAGAAGTAGACCACAGGGACGCTGTCGCACAGAAGCGCAACGCAGCCCTCCTGGCACCAGAAGGCAATCCTGGACGCAGCAAACCTCTGAAAGGAGAAGCAGCTGATGACACGCACTGCACCTGCTGGGAACCCACACAGGGCCATCCAGAACAGACCGGAAACAAAACCAAAAGATGCTCCCGGCTCCCACAGAGCATCCAAGAGAAACAGGACACAATGCTAGAACATTCTGGAAGGCAGCAGGGGAAAGGAGGACAACTGTGATTCCCTGGTTCTTTAATGGACCAAAACGCCAAGACAGACATGAGCTGCTCCGCTGCCCTGGCCCTCCCCAAGCCTGTGAAACGCTCCAGAACCAACACAACGGATCAAAGGTAAGGAGGAAACAGGACGTGCGGGGAAAGGAGGACATTACTGATGCAGACCAACTGCCCAAGAGCTTCCACACTTCCTGGCAGGGAATGTGCTGAACAGGAACCCAAGCCCCCGGAAGGTGGAGGGAGGGCCTGGTACTGGCAGTGGCCCCGCCACGCGGCTCTCAGTGGCAGCAGAACTGACACGCCTGGATACTGACACTGATGCTCTGGGTGTCATAGGTCACTGGCAGGCGGACAGGCCTGCCCCGCACACAAGCCCACCATGAAGCACCACTCACGCTCTCTCCGCCTTCCAAGGGGAACTAGAGGCCTTTCTGTACACCTGCTGTGCGGATGCAGCCAGGTACAGCACACACTGACACCATCAGAACGTGGAATACGGGGCTGCCCCACAGTGAAAGGCTGGCAGTGACAGCATGGCAACCAGGCGATGTTTCCACATCCCCCATGACTGGGAGGCACCCTGTTAGTACCCAGTGGCCCTGGGGTGAGCACAAATAGCTACCTTGTGGTCCTGAGGCTCCGCCAGCTCCTGCAGTCTGGCCAGCTGACAGCAACACAGCTGGTGGCCAGTTTTGTACTCCCAGAGCCTCAGAGTGCCATCCTATAAACATGAAAGGGACAGGTTAGTAAGCAGGGTCACAGTCTTCCGCCAGCTCTGGGTGACACAAAGGACAGATGGGGGCGGGTACTCAGTGACAGCCAACACCACTTTACAAACATAAGGCTCCCTGCTCACCCAATGTATGAAGAGCTCTTGCAAAACATCAAGAGAAAGAGGTGACCCAAAGCAGAATGGGCCAAAGACACCTACAACCAGATCATCACACACGAGGAGGTCAAGACCCAGTCTGCTGTGCCAGGTGTGCACACACACATGTAAGGGTGCAGACACTTCTAGGGTCATGCACTCACACAGGGGACATGCGTAGGCTCATAAGCATGTCACCACTGTGCCACGTCACTGTTTAAAATGGGTGAAGAGGACAGGTCCATCAGCTACTATCAACAATGCCAACTGGTACAACCTTTCAGGGAAGCGACGTGTATGCCAGGAGCTCTCAAGTAACCACATGAAAAAGTCTCTGTTTTAAAGAATGAACTCCTGCACTGAGGACCGTGGAGGGCAGGGGAAGGAGCCTGAGTCTGTGGAGCGACAGGCAAGCTGAGACTGGTCCAGGCATCCACCCAGAAGCCGCCCCAGGTCACTGGGGACAGACAGGCACACAGCCACACACACTACAGGGCTTGAAGCTTACCAAAGCTGAGGGAGAGGGCAGCATTTGTGAGCACTTCCAAATAACCAGAAGGAAGAGATGAAGCGTTAACACCCAAAACTGCTAATGGCAGCCACGCATCCACGGGGTGCTGGGAAATGAATTCATGTACACACACTCCCACACACACTACACCACACACATACCACACATGCGCAACACACACAGACCACGGTGCACCCCACACACATGCACACCCACACACCTGCATACCACACGCATACACACGGATACCCCCTTGCCATAAATTTGGCAAATAAATGTGGGAACCAACTCATGCATCAATGGGCGTGTCCATTCACTCCCACGCCTGTAATCCTAGCACTCTGGAAGGCTGAGGCGGGTGGATTGCCCTGAGCTCACAGGTTTAAGACCAGCCTGAGCCGCTAGAGTAAGACCTAATCTCTAAAAATAGCTGGGGGGGAGGGGGGTATAATCATTCTTGTGGTTCCTCCCATGTACATGATATTTGAAAATAAACCTTTCTCTTACTAAAAAAATAAAAATAAAACTAGCTGGGCATTGTGGCATGTGCTGCAGTCCCAGCTACTTGGGAGGCTGAGGCAGGAGGATCATTTAAGCCTAAGAGTTTGAGGTTGCTGTGACACCATGGCACTACCAAGGGTGACAAAGTGAGACTCTATCTCAAAAAACAAACAAAAAAAATGTATGTGGCCAAGTACCTTGACAGCTAGTCAGTAGGTGCCCTGCTGGGAGGGTGTCCACCCTCCAGGCAGGCTGAAGGGTCCAGCAGCTCACATGAAGGGCCAGACGTGCAGGAGTCAGAGGTCTCCCTGTCAGCTATCTTTTAACTGAGATGCTGACATTGTTGTGTATGGATCAGCAGCCCTCAGAACAAACGCCTTTCAGACTTGGTCTAGTTCACCACACATGTGCATGTACACATGTGTACATGCACAGGTGTGCACATAGGTGCACACGCCACTCTGAGCGACCCCTGTGGGCAGCAAGCCTGGGCAGCACCAAGACACAGCACCCTCTAGGGGCTGGCTGGTGAGGACTAGAGAGCCAAATGCCCCCAACAGGGCCCTTTCCCATCCCCCATCGGGGCAGAAGCTGAGCAAGGCACTCACCCCGGAGGAGGACAGGAGCAGCTCAGGATAACCGGGTAACACAAAGATGCGGCTCACAAACCTGAGGGGAGAGCAGAAGCAGGTGTCAGCCCCCTGGGGACCCGCAGACTCTACCTGCTCATCGCAGAGAGAGAACCCTTCTGTCCCCAACCCCTGACCTCTGACAAAACCAGCCAGGAAGAGCAACACATGTAACCAGTTGGCAGCCCCTGGACGGACTGAGGCAAGGCAGGACCACAGACCATGTCCTTGGGGTGACCACCACCCTCTGGCCAAGGGCACCTATGCTGAAGGCTCCTCGGCACCTATAGGCGAGACGCAGAAGCCGAGCACAGGGAGGGGGCAGCCAGGCTGACAGGCAGCATGGGACCAGAGCCCCAACAGCCCCTCAATGACAGTGCAGCCTGGGCCCCAGGACTGGAGGGCTCGGCCTGCAACAACACGGGACACAAAGTCCCAACCGCTTTTCCGCCAAGACAGCCTTCAAGAGTGACACAAGCCACCCATCTCTCCTGAAACCCGTCTTGGACATGCTGGTCATAAACGTGGCCTCAATCACCTGCAGAGAGGATGTCCTGCCTTTTCTTCCTTGCACTAGCACCATCCTGACCCGGGCAGCCCACCTTCCACACAGGTGCCCAATGTTCTACCCTCAGGCCCTATGAAGGAAATAGTAACAACCCACAGTTCCAGACAGACATGGCACAGCAGGGTCACCACGGAGGGCATGTGTGGCCTCACAGTTCTCAAGAGGAAAGGATGGAGCCTACAACTCCATGGGTTTAAAACACAATTTCAAAAAATAAATTAGGGCGGCGCCTATGGCTCAAAAGAGTAAGGCACCGGCCCCATATACCGGAGGTGGCAGGTTCAAACCTAGCCCTGGCCAAAAACTGCTAAAAACAAAACAAACAAATCAAAAAATAAATTATTCAATCATGGATAGTGAGCACCTGTTCCACACCAGGCACTGCTGAGGGGAGGATACAGCAATGATCAAAACTGACCAACAACACCACCAGGATGCCAGAGGCCACACACAGATATTTAAGTATCAGCAAGGGCTCAGAACAGCACCGACCAGCAGAAACTCAATTCGAGCCACAAATGGCAGTCCACAGATGTCGCTTTACATGTGCTAGCCACCATGTTAGCAAAGTAAACAGAAACAGGTGAAAGTATTTCAATATTTACATTTACTGAACTCAACTACCAAGTGATGGGGGAGTCCCCTGAGGGAGGGGCAGCGCCCAGCAGGCGGCACAGACAAGGGGCCACATGGCGAGGAATAGGGAGGTGCAGGAGGAGGTGGGGAGCGTCCTGTCAGCAGAGGCAGCACGTCCCTGGCAGGGTCAGGGGCTGCAGAGACCCAAATCAGACACAGCAGAGGGGAGTGGCCAGGGGCTGATAGGTCACACGAGCCCAAGAGCTAGAGAACTAAACAGAAGTCAACATAAGCTGTCACGAGGAACAAACTCAGTGACCACTGGTCATTTTTTTTTTTGAGACAAAGTCTCACTTTGTCACCCTTGGGTGCCGTGGCAGCATAGCTCACATCAACCTCAGCTCTTAGGCTCAAGCAATTCTCTTGCCTCAGCCTCCCGAAAAGCTGGGACTATAGGCACTCACCACAACGCCTGACTATTTTTGGAGACAAGGTTTTACTCTGGCTCAGGCTGGTCTCGAACCTGTGAGCTCAGGGCAACCCACCCGCCTCAGCCTTCCAGAGTGCTGGGGTTTCCGTGGTGAGCCACTATGCTCAGCCCCACTGGCCTTCTTAAAGGCAGAATTTCTGTGCTTCATTCGATATCAAGAAAACATGAGCAGGCTTGGCTCTTGTAGCTCAGTGGCTAGAGCGCCAGCCACTTACACTAGGGCTGGCACGTTCAAATCTGGCCCAGGCCTGCCAAACCAACAATACAACCACAACAACCACAAAAAGAAAAATAGCCAGGTGTTGTGGCAGGTGCCTGTAGTCCCAGCTACTTAGGAAGCTGAAGCAAGAGAATCACTTAAGACCAAGAGTTGGAGGCTGCTGTGAGCTGTGACACCCAGCACTCTACCGAGGGTGACATAATGAGACTCTGTCTCAAAAAAAAAAGGAGACGCCTGTGGCTCAGTGAGTAGGACGCCTGGCCCCATATACCAAGGGTGTTGGGTTCAAACCCAGGCCCGACCAAACTGCAACAAAAAATAGCCAGGTGTTGTGGTGGGTGCCTGTAGTCACAGCTGCTCAGAAGGCTGAGAAAAGAGATTTGCCTAAGCCCAGGAGTTGGAGGTTGCTGTGAACTGTGATTCCACAGCACTCTACTGAGGGAAATAAAGTGAGACTCTGTATATAAAAAAAAAAAATATATAGCATTAAATAGCAAAAAAAAAAAAAAAAAAATATCCGGGCATGGACAGCGCCTGTGGCTCAGTGGGTGGGGCACTGGCCCCATCTACCAAGGGTGGTGGGTTCAAACCCAGCCCTGGCCAAACTGCAACAACAACAAAAAAAATAGCCAGGTGTTATGGTAGGCGCCTATAGTCCCAGCTACTTGGGAGGCTGAGGCAAGAGAATCGCCTAAAGCCAGGAGTTAGAGGTTGCTGTGAGCTGTGATGACATAGCACTCTACCAAGGGTGATAAAGTGAGACTCTGTCTCTAAAAAAAAAAAAAAAAAAAATAGCTGGGCATTGTGGTGGGCGCCTATAATCCCAGCTACTTGTGAGGCTGAGGCAAGAGAATCACCTAAGTCCAAGAGCTAGAGGTTGCTGTGAGCTGTGCCGCCATGTCACTCTACCAAGGGCAACAAAGTGAGACTGTCTCAAAAAAAAAAAAAAAGAAAGAAAAGAAAAGAAAAAGAAAACATAAGCAATCTCATGCTGTGTCTGATTTGGGTCTCTGCATCTCATGCTGTGTCTGATTTGGGTCTCTGCAGCCGCTGAGGCCTGCCATGGATGTGCTCCCTCTGCTGCCAAGATGCTTCTCTCTCTCCTCCCCACTCCTCGCCACAGATTGAATTAAATACCTCCAATTTGGGGCAGCACCTGTAGCTCAGTAGGTAGGGCGCCAGCCACATACACCGAGCCTGGCGGGTTCAAACCCAGCCAGGGCCAGCTAAAACAACACTGACAACTGCAACAACAAATTAAAAATAGCCGGGTGTTGTGGCGGGCGCCTGTAGTCCCAGCTACTTGGGAGGCTGAGGCAAGAGAATCGCTTACGCCCAAGAGTTAGAGGTTGCTGTGAGCTGTGATGCCACAGAACTCTACCCAGGGCGACAGCTTGAGACTATCTCAAAAAAAAACCTCCAATTTGTTCCACTGCCTCAAATAACATACTTTAAAACATTTCAGCCAGGGCAGCGCCTGTGGCTCAAAGGAGTGGGCACCAGCCCCATATACCGGAGGTGGTGGGTTTAAATCTGGCCCCAGCCAAAAACTGCAAAAAAAAAAAAAAAAATGTTTTCAGCCAATTAACTCTTCACTTTTGCTCCACATGAATTCTACTTAGCCTTCTGCTTGAAAAGATGGTACTCTCTAGAACACCCCCACCTCAAAACCTGCCTGGAAGGAGAGCTCAGGCCAGGAGACTCACGGGATACAGACGACTGCCAAGGTCAGAGGCTGCTCAATTCTCACAGAGTTAAATCACAAAAGCACGTTCCGCATCCCTCAGCACATCCACACGCTATTAACTGTCAAGCCCTGCCCAGAGATGTCTGTGCTGACAATAGAGTTTTCCAGAATAAGCCCTGGTCAGGAGGCCAACACGGAATCCTCTAGTGAGGAGAGCAGACCTGAGGCGACGGTTCAGAAAGAGCTCGGCCCCCAGGCACAACACCACCCAGGAAACACAGCTGCAGGAGCCAGGGAGAGCCAGGTCCCCTCTACGGAGGGTGCGCTAGCCCTGGACACCTCTGTGTTTAACCCACGCCACTCTCTGCGGGAGGGCCCAGGGCTGCACTCACTCTGTGTGTCCGAGGCAAAAAGACTCAATGCTGTGTGGTGCAGCCGCCCAGCTCACCCTGATCTTCTCGTCCCGGTCGGCAGTGAGAACAAAGCTGTCATCAGGACTCACAGCCTGCATTGGGGTTAGAGAAGTGAGAGCCTCCTGCTTGCTCAAGTAGCATCACCAAACGCCCGGGTTTTCTCCAGGGCTGAGAAATGAGAGTGCTGAGAGGATTTTCTCTTAGTGCTGAGTCACCTCTAAAAGCGTCCAGCAGGGGACCTGCCAACTCCCAGGAGGAAGGACCCCAGAACAGGCCAGCGTGGGCTTCTCCTCCTCCCGTCCCCTAAAGCCCAGCCACTGGGCCCTCCTACTCTGTGTGCAGGCCTCAGCCAAAGGAGAATCAGCACTGCTCCTTTAGAGCTCGGCCAGGTTCCCAGAGGTCACAGCCACTTCTGCCACCCTGTCCCCTCTGCCCCAGCACACCTAAACCCAACTCCTATTTCCACCCACCTTGCCTACTGCACTTTCCTGTCTCAATGCCTTCACCTCCCTATTTCCCCACGTCCCCACATCCCATGAGGTTCCCTGAATACCCCACCCCATGTTCCTGACAGTCCCCATATGGGTCAACCCCTGCTCCACCTCCAGCTGGGGGTCCTGGCCTCACTGAGCCTCTGGGGCCCCCAGAGCCCTTGACACGTGGACAGGCAGAGTGGGTTATCAGCGTTGCTGGGAGGTGATGTCCATAAAGCATATGGCATAGCCAGCCAAAGAGGCCGAGTCGAGGCCGCACCTGCCCCTCCCACCTCTCTCTACAGATGCCCCTGACCTGGGGTCACCTGGTGTCTGACTAGCATGCTCCTTGAAGCTAGAACCACCACCCAGCTGCTGACTCATTTGTGTTCACCCTGATGGCTGTTCTGCCTTCCTAATGCCCGTTTCCAGCAGATGTGCAGAGGGCTCATGGGGGAGCTCAGGCACACAGACCCAGACCTCTGCCCACCCAAGTCTTGACTGGAGCAGCTGGGAATTCTGCGCACTCCACTCACCACATCTAATAGCATAGACAGGTGTCCAAGTTCAAGATGGCCGTCTCCACGTGGCTCCAACACAGAAAAGGAGTAGACGTCTCCAGACTTGTCGGCCACCAAGACTTTCTCCTCGGAGGCGGTGAAGGTCAGAGCCGTACACCTCCTCACCACAGTCCTACAAGGCCAGAGAGACGCCCCCAGTTAGTTTCCACAAGCACAGGATCCTTCAACTGCAAGCTGCACATCCCATGGCATGTGCCACTGCCCGGCCACATGCTCCAGCTGCCGAGGATAGTGCCAGACAAGAAGCCCCAACAGAGTGAAGGCCTGGGACAAATTTAACTTTCATAATATTTTTCTTTAAGGAAACTGTTCCCCACCACTGTCATTGTGAAATGTTGGGGGATTTGTTCTTTGACTCCCCCCCAAACCCTCATTATGCATCAAAGGAGACACAGCTGCGCCCTGAACCCCTACTCTGAGCTGGCACTTCCCCAGCGTGCCTCCAGAGAGCCACCGACCGGTCAGGTGCTGCCAGGGAACTGAAGATTCCAAGTGCCCACACCTGCCTCAGCCCAAGCTCCTAAGACCTACACTTCCAACAGTTAGACCCCAAGGGCAGAGCAGGCAGAGCAGGCAGAGCATACCCCTCTCCATGGGTGGAAAAGACCTGGATCTGTCTTCCCGGGGCTCAGGCCCTCCCCTGCGCTGCTCCTATTCTCACACAGGCAATTCCCAAGCCAGCACCTGCACTGGTGAGATTTCTCAGGTATAAATGCATGTGTCATACTGAAAGTATCATCTGCCACCATGTGTCCTCACCATTGGTTTAGAAAACCTGGCTGCAATTCTATGGGCCAGAAAAATGTCCCCTGAGTTGACCAAGTCACAGGTCCTCTGGCCCTTTGCCATGCTAAACTGCCCCCTGGAAAAGAACATTTGTCGCCCACAACTTCCACCTAGGCTGTGCCTCAAACACTTCCACCATGAAGTGTGAAAGCAGTAACCAGGCTCGCCGCACGTCCAGCAGCCGCTCACATGAGCCCCACTGGGGCCCGGGGCCTCAGGCAGTCAGACGCAGACGACAGAGCACAAGGAGCCCTTACACTGAGTTGCTGTTCAGATGTGTAAAGGCCAGGAGGGTCCATCAGATCTGAAAGCCACCAGGATGCCACCAGCACACTCTGCTCTTCTCATCACCACCCGCCCTCCCACACAGCAGATCAGCCTCCACACTCCCCTTCCTTTCCCATCTCGTCCCCAAATCTACTCCCCTTACCAAGAAAATCTCCTCTGACTTCCCACTAGAGAATGAACAAAGATTTCACTCCACTTGATGCTGAAAACTTCCCAAGTCCAAAATTCTAATAGAATTTTAAGAAAAAAAGAGTGCTGAGGAATGGGCCAAGTTTTCGAGGGTGGCAATAACTACACGCCTGCCACTTGCCACCTGCACCCACCACCCAACAGTGTCACCCCGAGAAGAGAAGGTGGCGCTGCACCTCACACGTGAGGAATGCAGCCCAGGCCTCACCCCATGGTTCACGGGCAGCAGCACAGCGGCTGGCACACAGCTCCCACACTACAGAGGCCCCATGTCTGTAACCAGGCAATCACATCATCCATCCTCCACTCCACACAATGCAAACATTCCCCATGCAGATTTCTCACTGATGCCAATTCAAAAGCCAAGAGCAAACACGTGGTTAAAGTGAAACATGGCCAGGCATCAGCTATACGTTGCACTAACACAGGACAGGTTCAGCGTATGATTTTCAGTGAAAATTTGAAATCCAAATGGCCACACACACAATGCCAGCAGCACAGACCCCATCCCTCCAAGAGCAGTCGGAGCCTGCCAAGAGCCCTGGGCACTCCCCCTCCACCGAGTGCAGAGGCCCCACTGTTAGGAAAAAGGAGAGCAACGGGCTGGCTGGCACCCACCCTCCCACCCAGATGAAGTGCTGTCCGCTGGACTGTGAGCCCACACTACAAGGCTAGCAACCTCTACTCTTGTCTCCATCCTACTCAGAACTTTTACAGCCACCCAGACATGACAGGGTTAATGTCTGCAAGACACCTAAGGAGTACGTGCAAGCTCCCTGCCACCCACAACCACCACCAGCCAGGCCCACTGAGGTCCAGCCTACCCCCACCCCTCTGCCCGCAGCAGCGACTCTTCAAAAGGTGGGGCTCACTTCTGGCACCACGGGTCAAAAGCCTTAGAGCTAAGTGGTAAAGAATTAACCAGGCATTTGCCTGCATCTCTTAGGTGAACTCTAGGAAGAGCAGGACCCTCGGGCCCCACCAGACAGCCTTACAATGTGATTTAGGATAAAGGGCCGCACAGTACCCACGGTACCTACGGAGAGGCTGGAGACTAAGCTCAGCCACCCAGACGATATGTGACTGTGCCCCAAGACTCAGGCAAGCCTCCCCACGTGCGTCATCACAGACCAGTGCCAGGAAAGCAATGCTGTCACACCTCCACGAGAAGAGGACCCCCGACACTCCACACTTGGAACTCTTCGGGACACTGCCCGACACATTTCTTCCCTGGCTGATGTATCTGGGTCTTTTCACTGCTGTGAACAGTGACCTGGAGTAGAACAGCTTTCAGTGAGCTATGAAAGGCATTCTTGTGAATCAGTGAACTTGAAAACCTGCCATTGGTGTCTGAAGCAAGAGTGGTTTTGCAGAATACTCCCTCAAACTCACATCCTCTGACTCAAGTCTCCAGAGATGTACAGGCAGGAGAGGTACAGGGAACAGGATCATTTCAACAGTAGACACTAGAAATGCCCTAACTGTCCAACAACAGGGACCGTCACAATGGCCACAGCAGACTGCTCCATGAAGAAGAAACAGGCTACAGGCCAGCACACACTGACAGCTGCAGTGTGACATGTCTGAATGCGATGATTCCATCCGCAGAGAAGCTAGCGGGGATGCACCCCAGCGTTCCTCACAAGGGACTAAGGGAGATATTCTTGATCTCATCTGTACTTCTCTGTGGTCTCCAATTTTCTGTATGAACCAAAATCAAAGGAGGAAAATGTAAACAGTAACATGGCAGGACTGTAGCACACCGGTGACATTTGAGGGAAAGGAGCGAGAACTAAGAACTTATTCTCCATTTCCATGATCTGACTTCCCAAGCTGAGAGAGGACCCGAAGGCATCTGTGTGCTTGTCAACACACAACAACACCAGGCTCCCCTCCGGCCTTTGCCAGCTGAGGCAGATGTACTAGAAAACGCCAACCCAGAGTCTCAGCAGGCACACCTCACCCGTACTCCTTCAAAGGCCACACAGAAGTAAACCTTTGGTGGATGGACTCAGCTAATAAATGTGAGTTTCCTAACGTATAAAGAACGCATACAAATCAACACAAAAGACCCACTCCCAAATGAAAAATAAAGGATATAAAAAAGTTTGTAAAATAAAGATGATTCTTAAGTATATAAAAAGTTGGTCTGTTTCGCTCATAGTAAGTATACAAGATACCATTTTTCTTCTATCAGACTGTCTAAAATTATACAGATTAATGATAGTACACTAGTCCAAGGTGGGGGAAAAGGGCACTCTTAAACTCTGGAAGAGAGTTAAAATGCCCGTGGATGGCAATGTGGGATTGTCTACTTAAATTACAAATGCACACACCTTTTGAGTTGGCATTTCTGGGGAATTCTTTCTACAGATTTACTCACAAATGTGAAATACAGTTACTGGGTATGATTATTCATTGAAGCGCATGTTGAAAAATCAAACAGCAAAAAAAATTTTTTTGCAGTTTTTTTTTTTTTGGCCAGGGCCAGGTTTGAACCTGCCACCTCCAGTATATATGGCCAGCACCCTACTCCATTGAGCCATGGGCGCTGCCCAGAATCTCACTTTCTTGCCCCAAGTAAGAGTGCCGTGGCTTCAAAGCTCACAGTAACCTCAAACTCTTGAGCTCAAAGCGAACCTCTTGCCTCAGTCTCCCAAGTAGCTTGGACTACAAGCACCTGCCACAATGCCCAGGTAGTTTTTTAGAGACACAGTCTTGCTCTTGCTTAGGATGGTCTTGAACTCCTAAACTCAAGCAATCCACCTGCCTCAGCCTCCCAGAGTGCTGGGATTACAGGCGTGAGCCACTACACCCGGCCAAGACAGCAAAATGTTAAGTGAAAAATATCCACCACCAACAGATGGACAGTGAAGAAACCTGCTGTAGACCCACACAACGGAACTCCATACAGCCATACTCTCTCCCTACATTCTAACTCTTCACAGAGCCTGTAGCCTGACTGCCTCCCTTGTTTTCCATCAGTTCCAGATGTGTCATTGGGAGCCTCAACACCCTAAGTTTAATTCTCCAACACAACCCTTCATTCCCAGGAGACATCCAGGTCTCCTCTCACCCAGGCAAAATACCCCAAGGTTCCATCATTGCAGATCCCCTTCCCACGGGTAATCAGTCGCAGACCTAAGGAGAGAGCAGGTCGGAGGGCAATCTGAGCTGTCACGTCACAGCATGCAGCACTAGAATCACCTGGGAGTCTGTCAAAACCATGCCTAAAACCCCAGCACTCTGGGAGGCAAGATTACTTGAGCCCAGGAGTTTGAGACCAGCATGAGCAAGAACAAAGCTCCGTTACTTAAAAAAAAAAAAAAAAACAGAAAAACTAGCCACTAGCAGTGGGGCATATTTGTAGTCCCAGCTAAACAGGAGGCTGAGGTGGGAGGATCGCTGGAGATCAGAAGTTTGAGGCTGCTGTGAACTATGACACCACTGCACTCTAGCCCAGGTGACAGAGTGAGACTCTGTCTCAAAAACAAAAATAAACAAAGAACAAAACAAAAATCCCAGAAGATGATTTGGGATCATCTGGCCACACAGGCCAAATCAATCAGTGTCCGCCACCTTGTCACAAGACACGCAGGTGACTCTTGTGTGTAGCAGCCCATATAGCCTATGGCTAGGAATGAGAGTTATAAGAAATACGAAACTTACTAAATGCAGACTCCAAATGTCTTCATACAATAACTAAGAAAATGCCATGAAGGCTATGTTAAACAGTTTGATGAAAATATTTCAGATTGTCGGGTGGTGTCTGTGGCTCAAAGGAGTAGGGCGCTGGCCCCATATGCCGGAGGTGGCAGGTGCAAACCCAGCCCCGGCCAAAAACTGAAAAAAAAAAAAAAAAAAGAAAAAAAGAAAATATTTCAGATTGTATATGAAACCAGCACATTGTACTCCTTGACTGCACTAATGGACACAGTTATTATTTAATAAAAAAAAAAAAAAAAAAAAAGAAATACCTGTATAGCACAATAATGAAACACCTTGGTGAAAAGGGCATGGAGAGGGATTTGGCTCTCCTAACAAGCATGAGAGCTCGCGAGATGAGAGCAGTGGTGAATCGGCAGTCTACACCTCTGGTGTTGAGAAGCACGAGATCAGCCTTATATTAGGCTGGAGGAGCAGGCAGTTGGGAGCATGCGCCTTGTATCATGGACCAGCTTACTCTGACTTTGTCTCCTCTCCTGCCTGCTGACCGCCAGCACAGCGTCTCTCTGCTGAAGATTGCCAAGCTCTACTAAAGACTAAGATCTATCTATTCTGAGACTGCTTTACTCTAAGACTCTCTCACCCTCTCACTCTCTGGCTAAAGTAGATAGCCCTCAGGCACCTAAGAGCAATTGTTCCTGAGCAAGGTAGCTTAAGGGTCCATAACCTACTTAAGCCAGGCCCGAGACCTGGCCAGTCCCGGGCCCTGACACTTTTGCACATGTCTGTGTCAGAGCTTGGCCACAGCATTTACTTTAGCAAAAGAATTACCAACAGACCCCTTTCAATCTTGAACTTCTGGGGACCAAAGTCCCCTTTGAGAATCTGATGTCAATACAGAAGCTCTCTACAACAACTGATGTAAGAAAAACAATAACTCCTGTGTCCTGAACTGTTCCCCCCAAAACATGTACATTGAAGCCTTGACCTACCCAGTAGCTCAGAATGTGACCTTCACATAGCGGTGATACAGAGGCTACATGGAAGGGCCCTAATCCAATCGCACCAGTGTCCTTATAAGAAAAAGAAAAAGACAAAGACCAGGCTAGGTGGCTCATGCCTAAAATCCCAGCACTCTGGGAGCCCAAGGCAGGAGGATCTCTTTTTTTTTTTTTTGAGGCAGAGCCCCAAGCTGTCGCCCTGGATAGAGTGCAGGGGCATCACAGCTCACAGCAACCTCCAGCTCCTGGGCTCAAGCGATTCTCCTGCCTCGGCCTCCCAAGTGGCTGGGACTACAGGCGCCCGACACAATGCCCGGCTATTTTTTGGTTGTAGCCGGCATTGTTGTTTGGTGACCTGGAGCTGGATTCGAACCCGCCAGCTCAGGTGTATGTGGCTGGTGCCTTAGCCGCTTGAGCCACAGGCGCCGAGCCAACAGGAGGATCTCTTGAAGCTGGGAGCTCAAGACCGGCCTAGACACCACAGCAAGACCTGTGTCAACAAAAAAATAAATAGGAAACGAGGACACAGACACACAGAGGACAGACCACGTGAGGGCACGGCGAGAAGGCCACACAGAGGGCAGACTGCGTGAGGGCACGGCGAGAAGGCAGCCATCTACAAGCCAAGGAAAGAGGCTCAGAGGAAATTAGCCCCGTTCTACCAACCCCTTGATTGTGTACTTGCAGCCTCTAGAACTGTAAGATTAATCTGTTAATTCCTAGTCTGTGACATCTTCTTTAATCACTGAGAGGAGAAAACTCCATCCCTCCCTCTTTCCCATCAATTTTCTCAAGAAACCCAAAGTTAGGGTTAATCTATGTAGCATTAGAGAGCCCCTGTGCTAGAGGTCCCCATGGGAGAGGGAGGGGCTCAGGGATAGACACCTCAAGGCCACAATGGGGCCTTCACCCAAACCGCAAAACACTTCACCTTCTATGTCCCAAACCTTCTAACATTTCAGCTATCCTGGCCAGAGGATGCTGTTTACAAGCCTTTCAAAATAAGGATAATGTGGGTGGTGCCTATAGCTCAGTGGTTAGGGTGCCAGCCATGTACACCAAGGCAGGCAGGTTCAAAACCAGCCCCAGCCTGCTAAACAATGACAACTGCAACAAAAAAACAGCCAGACATGAAAGCTTTAACCCAATTATAGCCCAAGAAGAAGGGGAAAGGGGAGAGGGAGGAGAAGGGGAGGGAGGACGGGTGGAGGGAGGGTGACTGGGGGGACCACACCTACAGGGCATTTTACAAGGGCACATGTGAAATTTACTAAGTGTAGAATATAAATGCCTTAACATAATAACTAAGAAAATGTGGTAAAGGCTGTGTTAACCAGTTTAATGAAAATATTTCAAATTGTATATAAAACCAACACATTGTACCCCATGATTTCATTAATGTACACAGCTATGATTTAAAAAAATAAAAATAATAACCAGGCATTGTGGCAGATGCCTATAGTCCCAACTACTTAGGAGGCTGAGGCAAGAGGATCCCTTAAGTACAAGAGTTAAAGATTACTGTGAGCTGTGATACCACAACACTCTACCAAGGGTGACAAAGTGAGACACTATCTCAAAAAACAAAATAAATAAAAAATAAGGATAATATGAATTCACAGCCGTTAGTTAATACCAGAATTAATTGGTATTAGCATTTAATACCAATTATAACTTGGACATGTGACAACACACATTTAAGAGTCATCTGGTGGTGCCTGTGGCTCAGTGGGTAGGGCGCTGGCCCCATATACTGAGGGTGGCGGGTTCAAACCCAGCCCCAGCCAAACTGCAACAAAAAAATAGCCCGGCATTGTGGCGGGCGCCTGTAGTCCCAGCTACTTGGGAGGCTGAGGCACGAGAACCCCAGGAGTTGGGAGTTGCTGTGAGCTGTGACACCACAGCACTCTATCAAGGGTAATCAAGTGAGACTTTGTCTCTTAAAAAAAAAAAAAAACAAGTCATCTTCCTCCTGGCAAGACATCACTGCCCCAGAGAGGGGAGCAGGAGGGTGCACATGGAGGGAAACTGTCACAACACTGCATACTCTTTAATTTTGTTCTGTTTTGCCAGGGGTGCAGTGGCTCACACCTGTAATCCTAGCAGTCTGGGAGGCTGAGGTGGGTGGATTGCCTTAACTCAGGAGTTCGAGACCAGCCTGAGCAAAAGCAAGATCTTTTCTCTAAAAAATAGTCGGGCGTGGCTCAGCGCCTGTAGAAAGGGTGACAAAGTGAGACTCTGTCTCAAAAAAAAAAGTGTTGTATTTTAAATTTTTAAACCATGTGCATCAATTATTTATCCAATATACAAAAACATAGAGAATAAGAACAATGTGGGTCAGGTACAGAAGCTCACACCTACAATCCTAGCACTTTGGGAAGCTGAGGTGGGAGGATCATTTGAGGCCAAAAGTCCAAGATTAGCCTGGGCAACATAGTAAGATCCTGTCTCTATAAAAAATTTTAATGTTATTCATCTCAGGAAAGAAGAATATAAAAATAAAGCTATATTTATTATATAGCTAGGAATGGTGGCACACGCCTGTAGTCCCAGCTACTACTAAGGAGGCTGAGATGGGAGGATCACTTAAGCTTAGCAGTTGGAGGCTGCAGTGAGCTATGATGATGCCACCATAATCCTGCCTAGGAGACAGAGGGGAAAAAATAACACAACATTTCAGAGTTTGACTTTCAACTTGGCTGGAACAGAGGACAGGTATTTCTTATTTTTGATGCCACTTTGAATTTGGCTTTTTACTTAGAAAATAAGAAGAAAAAAAATCTATAAAGCTTAGCTGAACCCAATACAGGTGTTAGGCAGCTACAAAGGGAAATTCCACAAGCTTAGTAGTTCAAACATTATAACTTGAATGTTTATCTCTGATTATCAAGGGAGAGTAAGCCACACAGTTTCAGGGACACAAGGATGAGGGGCTGAAGGCCAATTCTGCTCATGTACGTGAGTTGACATCAATGTCACAGAGTGATAAGTATGACTGTGGCCATCACCCTATCATGGAAATTGAGAACACACATTAGGAGCCAACAAAAATGTAAATCTGCCAAACACTGTGCACCATAGCATCACCCACCTCCTCTTACCAGGACACAGTAGCAGTACAAAGAGACAGCAGCCCAGGAAAGAGTCACACAACTGCAGGGTTCCTTCCCTTTCAGAAAGGCAAGAGAATCGCTTGTAATCCCAGCACTCTGGGAGGCTGAGGCAAGGAGGACCAATTGAGCTCAAGAGTTCAAGACCAGCCTCAGGAAGAACAAGACCCTGTCTCTACTAAAAATAGAAAACTTAGCCGGGCACTGTAGTAAGTGACTGTAGTCCCAATCACTCAGGAGGCTGAGGCAAGAGGATTGCTTGAGCCCAAGAGTTTGAGGTTGCTATGAGCTATGATGCCACAGCACTGTACCCAGGGCACAGAATGAGACTGTGTCTCAAAAAAAAAAATCAAATAAAAAAAAAAAAAGAAGAAGAAAGTGATAGGAAACACTCCTGAAGCAGAGTTAAGCAGGCGAACGGACACCTGCAGGACTCTGTGGGCAACAGGATAAGGGGGACCCAGCGGTGCTGACGCGCCTGTGGGTGCAGCTGACCTCCCTACCCAGGCTCACCCACTCCCCACTCCCTACCACCCTCAGATACTCAGAGACAAGTACACTGAACCCACCAGGCTTAAAGCTGTGGTACAGCAGCTTTAACCTGCTAAAACCTCAACTCCTGCAGGACACAAGCTGACAATGCCTTCCTGCTAATCACGAGGCTGGAGGAACCCTTTGGAATACAGGACAGCACAGCCATCAGGGCCCTGACCCTGGAGCCACAGTGACCAGCCATAGGGCCCTGCTCTGCCTTTCCAAGCTGGCTGAGCTGACATCAGCCACCTACTCAATGCTACCCACTGTGGGAGAGAACCATGCCTATGCCACCTCCTCCCCAGGGCTGCTATGATCAGATCAGTTAATACACAGAAATTACTGAAAACAGTGTCTAGTACTAACTGGTGTTGTGTCAACTGCTTCTCACTGCTATTTCTGTCACTATCACTACAGCCATGCAAATACAAGGAGTGCATACAACATCTTAGTTACCCAGCGTTAGCATTTCATACCTGACACTCAGACATTGCCATGGTTTTGTACGGAAAAGAATCAGACGCTTACTGTCATCAGTTAAAGCAAAATAGCTGCCAGACTTGGAGAAGGTGAATGCCAGAATTGCACCGCTCTCCGGGGCGAAGGGCGGCCCATCCTCCCTGAGAAAGGGAACAGGAAAATGATTAGGATCCAATCTAGGAGACAGGCTGCATACCACAGTGGCCAGCTTGAGAATATAAAGACACATTAAGGGAACATGGGGAGATTCAAACAGCTCTAGCTTTACAAAAGCAAAGCTAACTAAGTGGAAAACCTCTCAGCACACATGCCAGCCCAAAGAGCTGAGTGAAGGACACCCAGTGACCACAGGAGCCGACCCCTATGGACAAGGACAAATCCAAGGCTAGAGGCAGGGATAAAATCACATTAAAAAGTTGGCTCGGCACCCATAGCTCAGTGGGCAGGGCCAGCCACAGACATGGGGGCTGGCAGGTTCAGACCCACTGGGCCTGCTTAACAACAATTAAAAATAGCCAGGTGTTGTGACGGGCGCCTGTAGTCCCAGCTACTTGGGAGGCTGTGGCAAGAGAATCGCTTAAGCCCAAGAGTTGCTGTGAGCTGTGACACCAGGGCACTTTACTGAGGACGATGTAGTAAGACTCTCGTCTCAAAAAAAACAAAAGGTGGCCCCTGTGGCTCAGTGAGTAGGGCGCTGGCCCCATATACCCAGGGTGGCGGGTTCAAACCCTGCCCCAGCCAAATTGCAACAAAAAAAAAATAGCCAGGCATTGTGGTGGGTGCCTGTAATCCCAACTACTTGGGAGGCTGAGGCAAGAGAATCGCCTAAGCCCAGAAATTGAAGGTTGCTGTGAGCTGTGTGATGCCATCGCACTGTACCGAGGGCAATAAAGTGAGACTCTGTCTCTACAAAAATAATAAGATGGCTCACACCTGTAATCTCAGCACTCTGAGAGGCCAAGGTGGGTAGACTGCTTGAACTTAGGAGTTCACAACCAGCCTGAGCAAGGACAAGACCCCGTTTCTACTAAAAATAGAAAAACTAGCATGGTGTTGGGGCAAGCACCTATGGCCCCAGTTACTCAGAGGCTGAGGCAAGAGGATCTCTTGAGCCCAAGAGTTTGAAGTTGCTATGAACTATGATGCCACGGCACTCTACCCAGGGCACAGAGTGAGACAGTCTCAAAACAACCCAAAATAATATAATAAGACAAACTGAGCCACCAGACCAGCTCTACTAAAGAAAGCCACCATATACGAAATCACGCACTCTGCTTTTATGTTTCAGTGAGCTGAAATTAACCCCCCACACTCGCCTACAATGCATTGTAAACATTCATTGTTATTCCAAGGAGCCAATAAGAGACCTGATTAATGACAGAGACTAAAAACATTCAGAAAAGTTCTAATAACGTACTTGTTTCTTTTTTTGAGACAGAGTCTCACTTTGTCGCCCCCCGTTGAGTGCCGTGGTGTCATTGTTCACAGCAACCTCAAACCCTTGGGCTCAAGTGATTCTCTTGCCTCAGTCGCCCAAGTCGCCGGGACTACAGGCGCCTACCACATGCCTGGCTATTTTTCAGAGACAGGGTCTCGCTCTTGCTCAAGCTCATCTCAAACCTGTGAAATGAGGCAATCCACCAGCCTCAGTCTCCCAGAGTGCTAGGATTCTAGGTGTAAGCCACCGCACACGGCCCTAATAACGTACCCTTAATGCCTAGTTTGGGAGTTGCTTCCACTTTCTTTCCTGAAGGGGTACTTAGCTTATATCCACCCAGGCAAACAACAGAAATTCAGAGTTAGGCAAGTAAACAACGACTTCTTAGGCTCTCTACGAGTATTGTTCAAGCCATGAATCAGGCCCTGAAAAGCCTCCCCACCATCTCACCCTTTATCTTCTTGTGACTTCTTCTCTTCATTATTGCAGTCATAGATAAAGAAGCTGTTGTCATCACTAAAGAAGAATAAGAAAATGATTTCAAAAGGAGCACTTCATTAACAAAAATGCTGACTTCCCCCAACAAAAAATATCTGCCTGTTCATTAAGTTAAAGGTCTTAGGCCCAATGAAAAAGTTGTCTAGGCACAGTGACATACGGACCAGTTATGGAACTTTACTGCTTAATCGCCTGTTTGACTCTGTCACACACAACCTGCATGGTTCTGTCAAAATAAAATTAGTTCAGTAAAACAATGGAGGAAAAACACTCCACACTAACTAATATACTATTCTTTTAGGAACCACAACATCCATGCAACATGGTTATAAGAAGAAATTATGGGGTCGGCACCCGTAGGTCAGTGAGTAGGGTGCCAGCCACATACATCAAGGCTGGCAGGTTTGAGCCTAGCCTGGGTCTGTTAAACAGTTGACAACTGCAACAAAAAAATATCCAGGCGTTGTAGCAGGTGCCTGTAGTCCCAGCTACTCAGGAGGCTGAGGCAAGAGAATCACTTAACCCAAGAGTTTGAGGTTGCCGTGATGCCATGGCACTCTACCGAAGGGCAAAATAGTTAAGACAAGACTCTGTCTCAAAAAAAAAAAAAAAAAAGGGTACTTGCTTCAGCAGCACATATACTAAAACTGGAACAATACAGGGAAGATTATCATGGCCCCTGAGCAAGAATGACACGCAAATTCGTGAAGCATTCCATATTTAAAAAGAAGAAAGAAAGAAAGAAATTATGGGCCAGGCATGGAGGTTCAACATTTTGGCCTTTGGGAAACCAAGGCAGGAGGACCACTGGAGGCTAGGACTTTGACCAGCTTAAACATAGTGAGACCCTATCTCTACTAAAAATTATTTTAAAATTATTAAAACTTAGCTGGGCATAGTAGTGCACACCTATAGTCCCAGCTACTTAGGAAGCTAAGGTGGGAGGAACTATTCCTAAGCCCAGGAGTTCAAGGTTGCAGTGAACTATAAAGGGAAGGGTGGGAGGGGAGGAGGAAAAGGTAGGGTGAGAGGACAGGAGAGAGGAGGGCAAGAGACAGGAAGGGAAAGGAAGGAAGTTATCTTGTATATATATCCAGTCTTCACAGTGATTACGCCAGATCATTGTCCACATGGAACACTGAACTATAGAAAAAGAATTGGTCTTTTTGTTGTTGTTGTTGTTTTGTAGAGACAGAGTATCACTTTATTGCACTTGGTAGAGTGCTGTGGCATCACAGCTCACAACAACCTCCCGCTTCCTGGGCTTAGGCAATTCTCTTGCCTCAGCTTCCCAAGGACTACAAGCACCCGCCACAATGCTGGGGGGGGGGGGGGTGAGGGGGTTGCAGTTTGGTCAGGGCTGAACCACCCTCGGTATATGGGCCGCACCCTACCCACTGAGCCACAGGCGCCGCCCAAAAGAATTGGCCTTTTAAGTCCAAACTTTGCCAGTCACCATATTTCAAGAGCCACAGACTGAAGCTTACTGAGTTTAATACACCAATGGCTCACTGAGGAGTGTATTAGGCTGTGAATCTCTGAAACAAAATAATCTAGGAAAGGTGATAGGTTCTGAGTTAATTTTTTGTGAGATCTAAACTTGGCAACAAATTGGCTTTCTGAAACTAAATGTTTCAAAGAACATATGCTATTCAGGGAGGATGGGTGGAGGGAGGGTGATTGGTGGGACCACACCTAAGGTGTATCTTACAAGGGTACATGTGAAATTTACTAAATGTATAATATAAATGTCTTAACACAACACAGTAACAAAGAAAATGCCATGAAGGCTATGTTAACCAGTTTGATGAAAATAATTCAAATTGTATATAAAACTAGCACAATGTACCCCACAATTGCATTAACATACACAGCTGTGATTTAATTAAAGGAAAAAAAAAAAGACAAGGCTATTCATTTGACAGCCAAGTTTCCAATAGTAAAGAATCAACACTGCCCTAGGACAAGAAACAAGAGGCCACAACTAACGACCACTAATTCTGCCCAGGCTCCTGGGTCAAGATTTTTCCATCTGGCTCTGCTGCCCGTAGCACAAGGGTTATGGCGCTGGCCACAAACACCAAGGCTGGCAGGTTCGAACTCCCTGCGGGCCAGCTAAACAACAATGACAACTGCAACAGAAAAATTGCTAGGGGTTGTGGTGGGCGCCTGTAGTCCCTACTACTTGGGAGGCTGAGGCAAGAGAATCGCTTAAGCCCAAGAGTTTGCTGTGAGCTGTGACGCCAAAGCACTCTACCAAAGGTGACAAAGTGAGACTCTGTCTCAAAAAAAAAATAAAGTCTGGGGCATCATACAGTCCTGGAGATACACTAAGGCAGGGTTGAAATTGATACAGGACAGGGGGCGCCAGACCTGCCGCCTTAGTCCTGGCGGTGTTGGTGCGGCAGCCAGCAGAGAAGCCAGTGGGCTGGAGGGTAGGCAAGGAAGGCCTAGGAGGCTCCAGCAGAACGGCCAGACAACTGCGGGAAAGACACCCGCCTTGGTGTCTCCTTCCCCAAGCACTTCCGGCTGAAGGGGGAACCCCACCGATTCCCAATTTCATGGCCTGGTTAATTTCATGTAAGTTTCCTAGGCCTGAATGAAAGGGATTGTAGCCGTTCAGTAACTGAGTTCCGGCCCCAAGCTGCTAAATATAAGGCTGAAAGTCACTTTAGATGACCCACGCCCGCCAAATGTAACAATTGGGTTCCGGCTCAATAACCCCCTGCGACTATATATAACCCTGGGCAGAGCAGAGAGACAGAGAGAGGGAGCAAGATGGTTTGCTTCCCGACCTGGGTCCTTCTCTGCCCCGAGCTTTGGTGTTTTTGTACTCTGTTTCTGTAAATAAATCCTGTCTTACCACTGATTGTGGTCTGTGGATTCATTTTTCGAATCACTGAGACCAAGAACCGGAAACTCCGGTATCAAAATCACAGAAAGCAAAAGCAGAGCCGTCCTAGATACTAGGAAGGTGCTCCCACGGACACGGAGGTGTCGGGGGAAGCTGCCACCACCGCAAGGAGAGGTAGGCGAGAGAGAAGGCGCTTGGGGCTCAGTGACAGTTCGCCAAGGGTGAGTCCCCCACACCAGGGAGACTTAGGCCGCGGCTCTCCCCGTGAGCCAAAGCGCTTCTGGGCAGCCTCGCCCCCACGTGACCCAACCCACCCGATCCCCAGAGGAAGGAAGTGTCCAGCCACCCACCCGCATAGAGCGCGGCACAACCACCACTAGGCCGGCGAAAGCGGACACTTGACGCCCGGAGACGCAGCAGGCCAAAGGGGCTGAGGGCTCGAGGGCTGCGGCGGGGCTCCCCCCGAGTCTCCCCGCAGTGCTGCAACCCCGGCGGCCGGGGGAGTCGGGGTCCCTGCCCCAAGACCCCCTCACCTGCTCGCAGTGGAAGTGGCCAGGAATCGGCTACCACCCCGCACCACCAATGTCTGTCCGCACAATGCCAGCCCAGCGGAACTCGCCATAGGCTCACCAGCAGCGCCACCTCCCACGTGTGCCCACCCGGCGCCCCTTCCGCTTGTCGTCGGACAGTGGCGTCACGCGCAGTCGCCTCGAAGTGACGCACTGCCCTATCCCCGCGCGTGCGCAAAAGGCGCTGTGCGTTTAGCTGCAGCTACTCCGGAGCAGTTTGGCGTTCGTAGGTTGCCCGGAGCTGGTGACTCAGTGGTTTAATACCAGTGAGCTCATCCCCACGCGATTCCAAGGGGTCACCTAGTGTTGCTTTCTTCCCTCAGGCTAGGCGTCACCGCCTCCGGATCCTTTTCCCGCTGTAGCTGGCGCGCCTTGGACAGAATAATGTGCCTACTTGGTGCCTAGTAAATGTTCCTTCGAGAAATAACTGATTCTGAGCGAATATCAGGTCCCAGAGGGGGTCAGAGTGGGGACGTCTTGGCCGTCAAGGCTGGGGACGCTGGCAGTGAGCCTTCTACTCTTAACACAAGCCAAAAACACCTCACACTCTGAGTCTCCCACTAGAAGTGATACTTTCCACCCAAGCTACAGTTAGGGTGTAGCATGGGTGGAAAGTATCTAGTGTTGTTCTTCAGATGCCCCAAAGTCTCATCTAATCTCAGCATCAGGCTCAAAATCGAGGATGTTCTGGTCTATTCAGGGAGGATGGGAGGTTGCTTCTCCCATCCAGCTCCTCTCCAGCTTAGACCTGCAGGCTAAAAAGATGGCTTGTCTACCATACACACCCAGAGTATGGTGGTGAAACAAGTAAGGGTAAGCACAATAAATACGTAAGGGGGGGGGGGGGGGAGAACAGGAGACACGGAGTGATCCCTGGTTCATAGCAATTTTAAAATCCACTTGGAAGACATTTTCAAGTCCTACAAGAGCAAGAAACATTCCCCAACTATGCCTGGCCTTCAGCATCTGCCCAGGCAATATCTCAGCTTGACTCTTACCTTGGCCCTCTTGGTTATCTCCCTCTTTTTTCAGCACTTTATTTGCTGTTTTGAAGAATGTGCTCTTGGAGCAACTTTCTCAATGGACTTCTCGCCTTTAGCAAATTGAGGGCCCAGAGGACTTTTTGCACCTTAAAAGGTCTAGTCCATGTTAACCCATGTGCTTTATAAAATACAACTTCCTTAAGTATTTTGTGGGCTTCACATGAATCTGATTCAGGTGAACCCCAACCCCAGAAGCCATTCCCACTGGTTTTCTGAGAGAAGCCTCTTCCATAAGACTTTTAAGAAGGCCTTATTATTGGGGAAAGAATATACTAGGCATCATTGAAATCATCAAAATCTCCTTGGCTTGGACATAGTTCTTGAAGCCATATTTTACTGGCATCATCCTGAATTTGATTTTGTCCCAAGTTTTATTTTGAGGATTTTTTTTCCAACATCAGAGCCTGATGGTGAGCATCCCTCCCTCTGCCTCCACAGCTGAACATGTCCTCTAAATTCTGCTTGAACACTGGGCAGTTTTTTCTATAATGTCTTAACATAGTCAAGTAAAACAAACAGAATGGGCCCAGCACGGTGGCTCATGCCTGTAATCCTAGCACTCTGGGAGGCCAAAGTGGGTGGACTGCCTGTGCCCACGGGTTCAAGACCAGCTTGAGCCAGAGTGAGACCACCATCTCTAAAAATAGCCAGACATTGTGGCAGGTGCCTGTAGTCCCAGCTGCTCGGGAGTCTGAGGCAAGGGGATCACTTGATCCCAATAGTTTGAGGTTGCTGTGAGCTGTAATTCCATAGCACTCTACTGAGGGTAACAAAGTGAGACTCTTGTCTCAAAAAAAAAAAAAAAGCGAGAGGGAAGCTTAATTTTCCTTTAGGAGACATAAGGGGGGATTTCTAGTAGTTCAGATAGAATTAAATGTAAGTCATAAAGGAAAGAATATGGACAAAGAGGAGGTTTCATTTAAAATTGCTAGGTCATTACTTGCTCTAGCTCCAAGCAGAGGCACTAGTGCCTGCAGAAAAGTTCTGGGCAGAGAATTAACAATTGGAAGCACACTGGTTCAGCACCCATAGCTCAGTGGTAGGGCACCAGCCACACACACTGAGGTTGGCAGGTTCAAACCCTGCTCAGGCCCTTCAAACAACAATGACAACTACAATAAAAAAAAAATAGCTGAGCATTGTGGCAGGCACCTGTAGTCCCAGCTACTTGGGTGGCCGAGGCAAGAGAATCGCTTGAGCCCAAAAGTTTGAGGTTGCTGTGAGCTGTGATACCATGGCATTACTGAGGGTGACATAGTGAGACTATTCAAAAAATAAATAAATAAATGAAAACCATTTGGAAGAACAAATTCTGCAATCAGCAAAATCTTCCATTTTCCAGCTGATTGGAAAGTGTGATACAGTCCCCTCTCCATGACTATTACTGAATCGATCTGTCCTTTCTCTAGCCTCTGCTTCTTAAAATTTTCTGTGGTGCCTTACATTTGCCTCTTGTACTTGGCCCTGTCCTTTTTTAAGCTCTTTGGCCAAATTAGGTTTATGTACACATTAACCTCCTCACCATACTTCATGAATTTCCCAGTAGGTGCTGCTTCCTGCAGCCTTAGGCATTGATCTATGCATTGTTACCATAGTTTCTCTTTATTTCTTTTCTTTTCTTTTTTTTTTTTTTTTTTTTTTGAGACAGAGTAGAGTGCTATGGAGTCACAGCTCACACCAACCTCCAACTCTTGGCCTTAAGTGATTCTTTTGCCTCAGCCTCCCAAGTAGCTGGGACTACAGGTGCCCACCACAACACCCTGCTATTTTTTTGTTGTTGTTGTCAATGTAGCAAGCCTGGGCCAGATTCGAACCTGCCAGCCCCAGTGTGTGTGGCCGGCATCCTAGCCACTGAGCTATGGGCACGGAGCCATACTTTATTTTCAAGGTCCTAATCAGTTCAAAAAACCATCCAGATGGCTCCTCACTGCTCACCCAGTCTCCCCCTGGCCATCCCCCTAAACTATATGCCCACCACAAGACCACCTGGCTGGTAATCACTCTCCATCTCACCGGAGGAATTCTTTTCCTTTTTGTTCCCCAGTCTTTGCAAGTCCAGTAGGAAGCCAAACTTTGGCTGAATGTGCCTCACTGGTGGTGATGTGGGGCAGGGGCTCCAGGTCCCATGAAGGAGTAATACGGATTTCCCAATTCCAGAACAGGTTCCCCAAGTGACAGCTGTGGTTTGTCACTTCAATGTTGTTAACCTGTAAAGTAAACACACCTCACAAAGACTAGTGCAACCTTTCCCTTGGAGACAACAGAGTCTGGAGTTAAGGAAAGGACAATTCTGTTAGGGTCGGTGCCCATAGCTCAGCAGTTAGGGTGCTGGCCACATGCACCAGGGCTAGTGGGTTCAAACCTGGCCCAATCCTGCTAAACAAAAAAAAACACACACACACAAAAAGGGAAAATTCTGTTATTATGTTCTGAGCTTTCTCTTTTTTCTTTTCTTTTCTTTTTTCTTTTTTTTTTTTTTTCTTCTTTTGGGGACAAAGGATTCTCTCGTTATTACTCTAAGACCTAAAGTAGTTCTCTTTGCTTTTCAGGGCAAATGGCAACAGACGCTCTTGCACTGACTTGATTCCAAATTCCCCTTTGATAAGGGGGAGATATCTGTTTCCGCCAGTTTATCTTGCTAGTTAAGTGAATCTTCTTCTTTGAGTCCAGGGGTCCCTAGTTAGTCAATTTAAATTGTGGGAGGGCCTGTTTCCCTATGTGTTCATCATGGATGAAATACGGAGCACGGGAACTTGCATCAATAGGAAGAGAAGCTGAAGACTAATTACACCTGCTCCACAATTAATGCCTAACTTTGAGGGCAAAATATTTGCTCTGAAAGTTACATTCAAGTAAAATAAAGTTTCCATTTCCAATCTGCCTAACTCTAGTATTAGAGTTGGCATAGGCCAAAAACAAGCCTGTGCCATGGAGGAAGGGCAGTGGATGGTGGTGACCACGTTGAGATCTCATTCGATGCCGCAGCTGTAACCACGGAAGGAGGCTAGATGCGTGGCGTGGTCCCTAAAAGTTTCTTCAAGTCCTTCAAGACAGAGGACTTGAAGAAACTTTTAGGGACCGAGGTGACCCAGTTACTTACCCGGCAGCCGTTAAAAGCCGTTTTACGTGAAGGAGGTAATGTGCTGAGAAGCTTAAAACCCACAAAACAAGGCAGTGCCTGTAGCTAAGTGGGGAGGGCGCATACACCGAGGGTGGCGGGTTCAAACCTGGCCCCGGCCAAACTGCAACAAAAAAATAGCCGGGCGTTGTGGCGGGCGCCTGTAGTCCCAGCTCCTCAGGAGGCTGAGGCAGGAGAATTGCCTAAGCCCAGGAGTTGGAGGTTGCTGTTGAGCTGTGTGACGACATGCACTCTACTGAGGGCGATGAAGTGAGACTCTGCCTCTACAAAAAAAAAAAAAAAAAAAACACACACACACACAAAACACATAGGACTATCAGGTAGCACCAGAAATGCTCAGGGCCTGGTTTACAAGGCTGTGCGCCCGGGTCCCTCGGCCGACACTGGAAGGAGGCGGACAATTGCTGATTACTGCCTGCATCTCCATTGCACTCCGGTTAGCGCGCTCAGGAGCCTCGTACAGCGCCGGACAGCTGCCGGAGCCCAGCCAGGGGCGCACCTGCCTGAGGGCTGATTCTTCTTCCTCCTGCCTGTCATTGGTGGCCCAGATCCAAGGGGCGTGGCCTCGAGCTGCACAGGAACCCCGGCCTGGGATGAGCGCTCGGGCCCACGACTTCTGGGCCGCCCTCAGCTATCCTGTGATTGGTGAATTCGGCCCAGGGGCGGGGTTTGAGGTGCGGATGCGCGCGCAGCGGCCGCTTCAGTGCTCGGTGCGCCCGGTTGTTGCCACCATGGCTGCCCTGCTTTTGCTGCGGCAAGGACGAGTTGGGACGGTGAAGGTAAAGGAGGTCCGTGCCCGACCAGGCTGCGTCACCTTGCGCCCATGACCTGGCTAGGGGGGGGGACGCAGCGCTGGCCAGGCCGCGGCCTGCGGGGGACCTCCGGCTGTCCTGGCTGGCCCGCTGACCCACTGCCTGGGCCCAGGACTGGAAGGTCGCGCCGTGGGCGTCCCGCAGCCCCCGCCGCGACGCAGGGCCGAGGCTGGGCGCGCGGAGCAGACCGGCCCCCTGCGTAGGGTTGTGCCCCGGGGACTCGGCTCCCTTGGGGATCTTCTCAGATGTGCGTGCCTGGGCAGCAGACGGTGACGCACATTCCCCAGCCATGCTGTGGCGCTGCGGCGACTTCTGCAGGAACCGCCCGGCTTCTCTAGCAGACAGAGGACTTGAAGAAACTTTTAGGGACCGAGGTGACCCAGTTACTTACCCGGTAGCCGTTAAAAGCCGTTTTACGTGACTGGACCCGTGAAAAGGGAAAGAAGTGTTTGCTTTCTCTACATATAAAAAGCTAAGGCCACTTCACCATTTAAAAATGGTTATTACAGTAGCCATTCACTGCAAGATAATTTAAAGTACAGAAGGGGAGAATACTCTTTCAAGTACCTAGTTTCTAAGAAATGTTTTCAGCTTTTATATGTACATGTTTATGTAAGTTCCTATGTCCACAAGTAGGCACCTCTGTCCTGGGTCTAGTTTCTAAGAGCATTGTGCTGTCTAGCACTTTTTAGGTTTTGGTGTCTGCTGAGTTAATTAAAATGATATGTATATTGTAAACACTTTCGAACAGTTGTTATTCATCTACATCACTTTTTATAGCCATATTGTATTTCTCTCTCTCTCTTTTTTTTTTTTTGTTTCCCCTACTCCAGTAAAGATACTTACTTTCTAAGTATGAGAAAACATTTATTTTGGTATTTTGTTCTGGGCCCAGTGTTTCATGCCTATAATCTCAATAGGAGGCTAAGGTGGGATGACTTGAGGTAAGAAGTTCTGCATGGTGGGCAACATAGGGAGATCCCATCCCTACAAAAAAAATTTAAGGCCGTACCAGGTGGCTCACGCCTGTAATTCCAACACTTGGGAAACCAAGGTGGGTGGATTGCTTGAACTCAGGAGTTTGAGACCAGCCTGAGCAAGAGCAAGACCCTGTCTCTAAAAAATAGCCAGGCATTGTGAAATGCACCTGTAGTCCCAGCTACTGGGGAGGCTGAGGCTAGAGAGTTGCTTGAGCCCAAGAGTTGAAGGTTGCAGAGAGCTGTGATGCCAGGTATTCTACCTAGGGCAATAAAGTGAGACTGTCTCAAAAAAAAAAAAAAAAAAAAGTAAAAATTAACTGGGCATGCTGGCCTGCACCTATAGTCCCAGCTGGTCCAGTGACTGATGAGACAGGAAGGAGGATCACTTGAGCCCCCCTATTGGAAGTTACAGCGAGCTATGATCCCACCACTGCACCGCGGGTAACAGTGAGACTCCTTAAAAAAAAATAAAAGAACAGAAACAGTTTGTAGGTTAACAGATAATTGGAGACTACAAAAAAGTATGCACGGAAAAGTGTCTGGCTGACCGTTCATTAACCTGAGTTTAATAGTGATTGCCCTGAAACCTGGGTGTTTTCTTCTTGCAACTTTTTTTGTATTTTCCAAAATTTCCATATACACATGCATTATAAAAATTTAAATAGCCATTAGAAGTATACCGTATGAATGCTTTGCATTTGTATATAGTAGTGTTCCCATGTAGTGATTCCTGTTATAAATAGGATTATTCTGCACATTCATATTTGTTATTTCTTTTGTCAGACTATGCTCCTGGAAGCAAGGGTGTTTCGAGGATTTGCTTCTACAGTTCCTCTCTCTGTGGAATCGGGGAAGAGTGAAAAGGGACGGCCACCAAATTCCAAGAAGCAAAGTCCACCAAAAAGTAAGATTTTATTGGTAGTCATAAGTGCAAGAGAATGCAAAGTCAATTGATCATTCTGCCTCCTAGCATGAGAATGAATTTTACCAGCTGCATAACTTATGGTTCTTCATTTTTGTCAGTGTCCAGATTATGATTGGACATAAGATCTATAACAGAATGTAGACCAAACACATCTGAAATGTAATCGTGTTTGACTCACTCAGTGTTTAGACCTGAACTGATTCTTTTTACATTTTCTAATTGCCACACTTCAACATGGGGTTAGTAGTGCCAAGGGTAAAAGCCAAGATTGCAGAACCTTTTCATGTTGGAAGCCACAATAATTTAGCTTGAATGTATGAGGCCACATTCAAGAAACTTCAATTCAATATACTTGAAAATGTACGTTAGCTTGTAAAAATCAACTACTGTGTACTTAATAACTTCAAAAAATGAAAACCATTTGTTAATTTTTAAGTTAGCTAACCTTTTAATGACTTCAGTGTATCTGCTTTTTGTTAGAAAGTATTTGAATATCTGATTACAACATGGAGGTCCCCAGTTTCAGCTGATCCTCAAATCATTGGTTCTCAACCTTCCTACTTGCCATGTTGTTACAAATTGAACAAAGGGGTCGTAACCCACAGGTTGAGAACCGCTGCTCTAGATGGTATCAGTCACCTGTGACCTTAAGAGAGACTTGATTCGGGTTAAGTAGGAGAATGTAGATTCACAGCAGTAAGTGGTTGAAAGTAGGAAAACATTTTGCAGACAAGTTGCCTGAAAACATAGGTAATCTTCATTTTTCTGCATTTCAATTGGATCTTTCTCAGCATCAGTGACTTTAAATTGTGATCTACTGAGAGCTCAGTCAGCTCCTTCTGTAGTTCTTTAGATGCCTTGGTGACATCATCTAAGTGAGGCCAAAATGCTAATTTGAGTGTGACTTCATGATTCTCAAAGTGAACCGTTCATTGTATTCTCTATTAATAGGCCAGTACCAGCTATGTGTTCTTAAGATGATTCACATATATCATCCTGATCATCAGTGACCTTTGCTAAGTGGGGAAAATGTTTGTCTGAAATTTCCTTTTGAAGAAGTAATTTTTTAAAAATCGCTTTTTCTGGCCGGGTGTGGTGGCTCACACCTGTAATCCTAGCATTCTGGGAGACTGAAGCGAGTGGATTGCCTGAGCTTACAGGTTTGAGACCAGCCTGGGCCAGAGCAAGACCTCATCTCAAAAAATAGCTGGGCATTGTGGCAGCCACCTGTAGTCCCAGCTACTGGGAAGGCTGAGGCAAGAGAATCACTTGAGCGTAAGAGTTTGAGGTTGCTGTGAGCTATGACACTGAAGTACTGTGCCCAGGGCAACAACGTGAGACTCTGTCTCCAAAAAAAAAAAAAAAAAAAATGGCTTTTTCTGAAATGCTTGGATTTTTTTGCCACATTTCATATATAGACTTGGTTTTACCTTATAAAGAAACATTCATTTTGATTTGACATGATATCTCACAGAAATGTTGAATTTCTATAGAAATCTTTTAATAACTCTTTACTTTCATTTCTAAGAAATCATCTTTCAATAATTCACATTGCTGATTCTGTTCTTCATA
The DNA here is from genome assembly GCA_963574355.1 of Loris lydekkerianus. NCBI lineage: Eukaryota > Metazoa > Chordata > Mammalia > Primates > Lorisidae > Loris > Loris lydekkerianus. The sequence continues at coordinate 20,022 of CAUYPK010066705.1, read as the reverse complement.
AAATTTATCTGTTCTTGCAGAGCTAAAATCTTATCAAAAGCTAAAAAGGAGGCTCGGAGCCTGTAGCTCAGTGAGTATGGCTCCAGCCACATTCACCGAGGCTAGAGGTTTCCAGCGCAGGCCTGATAACAACAACAACTCCAACCAAAAAATAGCAGGGTGGTGTGGCGGGCGCCTGTAGTCACAGCTGCTCAGGAGGCTGAGGCAGGAGAAACGCGGAAGCCCAAGAGCTAGAGGTTGCTGTGAGCTGTGACACCACGGCACTCTACTGAAGGCAACAGAGAAAGACTCTGTCTCAAAAAAAAAAACTGAAAAGGAGGCCGGGTGCGGTGGCTCATGCCTATAATCCTAGCACTTGGGAGGCTGAGGTGGGAGGATTCCCTGAGCTCACCGGTTTGAGACTAGCCTGAGCCAGAGCAAGACCTCATCTCTAAAAATAGCCGGGTGCCTATAGTCCCAGCTACTTGAGAGGCTGAGGCGAAAAGAATCACCTAAGCCCAAGAGCTGGAGGTTGCTGTGAGCTGTGACGGCGACAGCGACAGCACTCTACCAAGGGTGACAAAGTGAAACTCTGTCTCAAAAAAAAAAAAAAAAGAATGTATTAGTAAAATAAAAGGATTTGTTCTGTAAAATTTGGATTTGGATTCAGTCAAAAGGTCACACTTAAGAACCTGGAAGGCCACATGTGGTCTTAGGGCCACAGGTTCCCCATCTGATGTTTTCTGTCCCTTTGCTGAATCACAGTGCAGGACTGTAGCCATCATTTGATGGCTGGAGAGGGAGTGGAGAGCAGGCCACTTCCCACTGGGACTCGCTCTGCATAATGTCTGGTCTGTTGCCAGCTTCTGAAAGTCATTTTGACTTTTATCACCAGTGGTTTTTTTTTGGCTGGGGCTGGGCTTGAACCCGCCACCTCTGTCATATGGGGCCAGCATCCTACTCCTTTGAGTCACAAGTGCCGCCCTATCACCAATTTTTAATTTTCATTTTTTACATTTTTTAGAACTTTTTTCTTCCCTTAATGTAGGAATGTAGCATATCCTCATTAAAGAAAAATAAGAAATGCAACAGTATATTTTAAATGCTTCTTTTTTGGGAATAATTTTATTTTCTGCTCCGACTCCTTATTGATAATTGATTATGATTATTGACAATAATTATGAGAATCTATTATGATGCAGGTGCATTGCATGTAGCCTTAATTGATGAAACTCTCGTTTACTTTTTTTTTTTTTTTTTTTGAGGCAGAGTCTCACCCTCGTTAGAGTGCTGAGGCATCACAGCTCACAGCAACCTCCCAACTCCTGGGCTTAAGTGATTCTTTTGCCTTAGCCTCCCAAGTAGCTAGGACCACAGGCACCCACCACAATGCCTGGCTATTTTTTTGTTGTTGCAGTTGTCACTGTTGATTTTAGCTGGCTGGGGCTAGGCTCGAACCCACCAACCTCAGTGTGTGTGTCCAGCACTCTACCTACTGAGCCACTGGCACCATCCCCTAGTTTATTCTTGAAAGAACATATGGTCCTATCTCTTCACAAATCCTCAGTCTTCACATGGGGTTGTAGGATGATAGTTGCATTTGGTCTTACCTTCATCAAAATACCTGTTTGGTTGGAAGTGTTTAGAATCTTTGACTTTTTCCTCTTTGGTCTGTGCAGAGAACATTGGTAGTTTATTAAATGCACACGCTTTGTATAAAGTGCCATCCCCAGGCTACCTCTCACAGAGTGTTAACCTGGGCTGTGGAAACCCACCATCTCGGTGGCATCTGCATACCCTGTTGATGTGAGGCCTGAATTCCACAGGAACATTATTTAGTTCTGTCCTGTAAACCCATTGCTCTTTTTTAATGCACTAATGTTTTAATATGTAATTTAAATTTAAGGATTCTTCTTTTTATTTTTAAACATGATCACAGTACCATTATCACTCCTTAAAAATGTTTGCAGCAAGAATGTTAATTTTCGTATTATACCTGGCATATTTTTCATTTTGTTTTGACATGGGGTCTTGCTGTGTTGCCTGGGCTTGGCCTTGAGGGAGCCTCCTGCCTCAGCCTCCTGAGGAGCTGGGACTGTAGGCACATACCACTGTACCAACTTACACCTGGCATGTTTTTGACATTGTTTAAATGTTTATTGATGAACAATTAGTTGCATTTCATTACTAAAGTATCCTCTGGTGAATTTTAGTCTTGTATCTGTAATCCTACTTCATAGATTAATGAATTTTCATTAGATGTATCTTCAAGTATCTTGGCAGAGCCCGGGGTTTCAGAAATGTATCTGTATGGAATAGAAATGGGGTGTTCTATCCTGTGACAATTTGGGGTGAGGTTATGGGAGGGGAACGCTGAGCTGGGGGTTGGCCTGGGGCTTTCATGGAGTCTCTGCGTCTGGTTGTGGTCGGCTCTCAGGTCTCTGAGCCTTGGTTCCTTTGTGACTCAGCACGGCAGTGTGCTGCATAAATCACAGAGTGCTTTCAGGTGGGGAGACAGTTTCCAGAACTAACCTGTTTTCAGTGCACATACATTGGTATCTCATAATTTAAAAAAAAAATTCCCTGTACAAAGGAAAAATAATAATGCTTTATGAACACAGGCAACCTCTGTCTTTTCAGGCGACAACACATGGCACTCAGGTCAGAGCGCTCTAGACCAGAACTGGCTTTGAAAGCTCTGACAGAAGTGTCCTGCACGCGAGTGGGAGGCCCAGCGTGCTCACAGCTGGGGTCACACCTGGCCAAAGGGTCTGCTATCCAGGCAGGCCCAGGGCTGCTGGACGTGGCCTGCCTTATTGCATCAGTGGTTCCCTGCTGCGATCCTGTGAGTAGATGGCTCCACCAGGACCACTGCCAGTGCAGATGTCAGGGGCCGGGTGTTGTCAGAAAGGCATCTTCTCGGGGAACCACCTGGCTCTCCAGCTTTGTGGTTTCCTTGAATGCCACACTTCAGCAGTTGGTAATAATTGAGTAATTTCTGTGTGGCTATTTAGAGAGTATGTCAAAAAGCCAAAGTTAATTATCCATTTCCAGTCCTTATTTTGGTTTTCAAAGCAAGGAGTCTACACTTGCTATTTAGTTGTAACAGTGCTGAGCCCTGTCCTAAGCACATTCCGCATGTAATCCAGGCCTCAGTCCTGTGAGTAAATGGCTCCTGCTGTTCCCGTGTTAGGGACGATGAAGTTGAGGTTCAGAGACACCCTGAGCATCCCATGGTCACACTAGTGTGAGCAGTGGAGCCCAGCTGTGAACGCAGGCATTCAGACTCAGCAATTCATACTGTAATCCCCTCTGCAAATTCTCAGTCCTCATGTGTTCACTTAAAAAAACAAAACAATAGGGCAGGGCTCAGTGGGTAGGGCGCTGGCCCCATATACAGAGGGTAGCAGGTTCGAACCCAACCCCAGCCAAACTAACAAAAAATAGCTGGGTGTTGTGGCGGGTGCCTGTAGTCCCAGCTACTCGGGAGGCTCAGGCAAGAGAATCGCCTAAGCCCAAAAGCTGGAGGTTGCTGTGAGCTGTGATGCTGTCGTACTCTACTGAGGGTGACAAAGTGAGACTGTGTCTCAGAAGAAAAAAAAAACAATAAAACACTTTTACAGTCAAATACTTGTTTAATTACCAAATAAATTTGAGTAATTTTATCCTTTGGTGTTATGTTTAATAATTACATCTTTGTTTTTGAACGTGCTATTTCTCAAATTAGTTTTGTGACCTGTTAACGATACGTGCAAGTATTTTAAGGTTACTAATCCATTTGTAACACCATAGTCATTTTTGCTTTTGGTAGAGGTACCACTAAATACTAAAAACTTGAAGGTCGTGCTCTCACTTTTTAGCCAAACAGAAAAGAGATTGAGAAAATTTAAGTTGTGGGGGCAGCGCCTGTGGCTCAGTGAGAAGGGCGCCGGCCCCACATGCCGAGGGTGGCGGGTTCAAACCCAGCCCCGGCCAAACTGCAACAAAAAAATAGCCGGGTGTTGTGGCGGGTGCCTGTAGTCCCAGCTACTTGGGAGGCTGAGGCAAGAGAATCGCTTAAGCCCAGGAACTGAAGGTTGCTGTGAGCTGTGTGATGCCACGACACTCTACCAAAGGGCCATAAAGTGAGACTCTTGTCTCTATAAAAAAAATAAAATAAAATAAATTTAAGTTCTGTCTTGAAAGGATAGGGGCACAGTCAGGGGATGCCTGCTGTCCTGTTCATCAAAAAAGCATCTGCAGGTGGCGCCTGTGGCTCAAAGGGGTAGGGCACCAGCCCCATATGCCTGCCAGAGGTGGCGGGTTCAAAGATAGCCCTGGCCAAACACTACAAAAAAAAAAACCAAAAAAACAAAGCATTTGCGCCCCTGTAACTTACAGAGGCTGCTGTGGTCTCTGGGAGGTTAGAATCAGTCCCTGGAGGTCCCCATCCTATGCTATGAGATAGGTCTAAACAGCTAGTCGTGTGCAGTTGTCCCTGGGTTCCAGGACTCCCCACAGATACCAAAGTTGTGCGTGTGTGTGTGTCATGTAAAATGACAATAGCATTTGTGTAGAACCTATGACATCCTTCCGTGTACTTTAAATCATCTCTAGATTTACTGTAATTCCCAGTACAATGTAAATAGTTGTTATTTAGGGAAGAATGACCTAAGAAAGCCTATACGTGTTCAGTACCAAAGCAGGTTTTTTTCTGAATATTCTCAGTCAGCAGGTGGTTGAATCCTCAGATGCAGAATCTACAAATGTGGAGGGGTAATTGTGCTTGTCTTTAGAGGAACGCCCCTGTCAGAGTGTGTTGGCTACTGGCTCTTGACAGAAAGCAAAGTGAGTTGCTGTTGTCTGTTAGCCTTTCCTGAAAATTCTCCATGTGACTGGCTTGAACAGGGGAAATCCTTATTTCATGTGATAGACAAACACTTCCTATTCAAACAGAATTTCTGAGTCATTTCAATGTTAATCTCATTTCTAATTTTCTGTTTTCAGTAGGTAATAAACCATCCTGTAATGCAATTTTGATATTCTTTACAATTTAAAAAAATGTCTACAATACATTTTTTTTCTTTTTTTTTTGAGACAAAGCCTCAAGCTGTTGCCCTGGGTAGAGTGCCATGGCATCACAGCTCATAGCAACCTCCAACTCCTGGGCTTAAGCGATTCTCTTGCCTCAGTCTCCCAAGTAGCTGGGACTACAGGTGCCCACCACACCAGGACCGGGCTGGATTCAAACCCGCCAGCTCTGGTGTATATGGCTGGTGCCTTAGCCTCTTGAGCTAGGGGTGCTGAGCCTACAATAAATTTTGGAAGACTCAGTTGTTACTATCTTTCTATTCAGTGGATCTAAGATAAGTCTCATTTTAAGTTAATTTTTCATACTTGGAAAATGCGTACGCAAAATAATTCACGCTCACCAGATTAGTGACATGTGAGCAGGCTGTCAGGGCTGAGGGCTAGCCTCGGGCCTTTCTGAGCAGTGCCAGGTTTGGTTTAGAGGGACAGAAAGATCAAATCAGCACCTTATCCCTTACCCTACTTTATGTGTAACATGGCTGGAAGCACCATGTGAGCTCTGAGAGTGACCTGAATCAGTGCCGTCTCCACAGAGCCCCAGGGCAGGGTCCAGGCCAGCACAGAGCCACAGACTTGGTTTCCTTTGATCATTTCCTCCCTCCCTTCCTTTCTGTCAGAGCTGTACTTTGTCACCCTCAGTAGAGTGCTGTGACGTCGCAGCTCACAATAACCTCATCTTCTGGGCTTAGGCGATTCTCTTGCCTCAGCCTCCTGGGTAGCTGGGGCTTCAGGTGCTGGCCACAAGGCCCGGCTATTTTTTGTTGCAGTTTGGCTGGGGCCGGGTTCGAACCCACCACCCTTGGTATATGGGGCTGGTGCCACTCTGATCATTTTCTTTTTCTCTCTTTCTTCTTTAATTAGAGACACGGTCTCACTGTGTCGCCCAGGCTATAGTGCCATGGTGTGATCATAGTTCATTGTGATCTTGCGCTTCTAGGCTTAAGCAATCCTCTTGGCTCAGCCTCCCAAGTAGCTGGGACTATAGACATGTGCCAGCTACCATGCCCAGCTAATATTTTTTTGTTGAGACGGGGTCTTGGCAAGGTGCTCAGGCTGGTCTAGAACTCCTACCTCAAGTGACCTTGCTTTCTCAGAGTGCTGGGATCATGGAATTGAATAGCATTTTTGATCATTCTGTTAAATGTAAGTTTCTGAACTCAGAAATCAATTGAAAACCCATCTGGAGGCTCGGCGCCTGTAGCACATTGGTTACAGCACCAGCCACATGCACCGAGGCTGGTGGGTTCAAACCTGGCCTAGGCAGGCTAGACAACTGCAACAAAAAAATAGCCGGGTGTTGTGGCAGGCGCTTGTAGTCCCAGCTACTTGGGACGCTGAGGCAAGAGAATTGCTTAAGCCCAAGAGTTGGAGGTTGCTGTGAGCTATGATACCATGGCACTCTACTGAGGGTGACATAGTTAGACGAAGAAAAAAGAACCATCTGGGGCAGCGCCTCTGGCTCAGTGAGTAGGGTGCTGGTCCCATATACCAAGGGTGGCAGGTTCGAACCTGGCCCCAGCCAAACTGCAACAACAACAACAAAAATTGCCAGGCATTGTGGTGAACACCTGTAGTCCCAGCTACTCAGGAGGCTAAGGCAAGAGAATCACCTAAACACAAGAGCTGGAGGTTGCTGTGAGCTATGACAGTACGGCACTCCACTGAGGGTGACAAAGAGAGACTCTGTTTCTAAAAAAAAAAAAAAAATCTGGATATGTTAAGATATAATAATTAAGGGGACAAATAGGAGTGAGATATTTTTAGTATATAATAGACTACTAGATATAAAGGCTCTGGATTTAGAAGCTATTCAAGAGTAGTGCCCATAGCTCAGTGGGTAGGGCACCAGCCACATATGCTGAGGCTGGTAGGTTCGAATGCATTCAGAGCCTGCTAAAATAATGACAACTACAAAAAAAAAAAGCCAGCCGTTGTGGCGGGCACCTGTAGTCCCAGCTATTTGGAAGGCTGAGGCAAGAGAATTGCTTGAGCCCAAGAATTTGAGGTTGCTGTGAGCTGTGACACCACAGCACTCTAATAAGGGCGACAAAGTGAGACTCTGTCTCAAAGAAGAAAAACAGATACATAGTTTATCTCACATTTTGAGGAAATAGTTTTTAAAATAATATCATTAAGGCTGTCAGTATGAAAAATGAGAACAAGTTTGTTACTCTGATTAGTAAACATACTTGTTTTTAGAGTTTTCATCTACCAAGGAAAGCGTCGCTATCTCTCCTGCCACCTCACTCCCAGGGCTGGGTTCTTACTTGAGCAGGAGTGTCCGTGGCACCTGACCCAGGACGAGTACAGTGAGGACATCGTAAATGACACGTTGATACGTAACGAAGTGTCTGTGGGTTAGACTAGTGATTTTAAGTTGTTTTATTGAATATTAAAAATATTCTTCTCTATGCCATTTCCTAGATGTAGTGGCACCAAAGGAGAGGGGCAGGCTGCTGGCCACCCAAGCAGCAGCTGAATTGTCTAAAAACTTGTCTTCATCCAATTCTTACCAAGCAGTCGTGAATAAAGGTGGGATGGGCACTAACCCCGATGACAGCATGCTGCTCACGCAGGAAGGGCTTCCGAAAGTGTTGTCAAGAAAGACTTTGGTAGAGTTTCCTCAGAAAGTTCCGTCTCCATTCAGAAAACAGGGTTCTGCTTCAAAAGCTCGTCAGAAGGGCCAGAAAGTGACAGATGATTCGTCTTCATCCAGCTCTTCTGATTCAGAGTCTGATAAGGAGGGTGACAGCTCAGAAGTTGGTCCTCGAGTGGCAAGCAAAAGCAAAAGAGGGTTTCGGAAACCAAAGGCCTCTCATGCCCTCGAAGACACAGCGCCCCAGACAATGATATCAGCGAAAGAGAAACCCCGGTCGCAGAAGCCTCACACAGACACCACCTATCCAGAGCCCTGTCAGCCAAAGAAAAAGGGGGCTACCCCACAGCTCTCGGAGGACAGAAAGGATGCTAAACCAGAAACTCTGATTCCCAGGTCACAAGTGAATGAAGAGCTTCTGAAGCCAGATACAGAGGAGAAGCGACTGCAGAAAGTATTTAGATCAAAGGAAACAGATGAAGAAAGCCAAAAGCCATGTGAAGTTAAAGGAATCTTCCCTGACCACACAAAATCGGGATTGTCTTCACAGCTGGACAGTGGCCCAGCGCCCACCCTGTTGACAGAAAAAGCCAGAGTGGAGGGGCAGCTCCAAGCCACTCCTGGGGCTGGACAGAGTCATCTGGAAAAACCAGTGCCAGAGCTTAATGGAAAGGCAGCCTTCCCCCTGCTCAGAGACGAACACCCGAGGAAGCAGGGAATAGGAGGACCCACCGAGGCTGCAGAAGATATCTTGGAGGACCAGGCACCAATAACGGATTTGAAGATAGTTCCTGCTGAGAATGCAGATGTTTTCAGTGAACAAGCTGCAGCGTTAAGGCCTCAGAGTGGGGCCGTGGAAGACTCCGCCCCGCCAGTGGAAGACCAGGACGGCTCCCAGGGTATACTTGACTTGTGCTTATGAGCTGTCTTGTTCCTGAGGGGTGGTTAGACTAAAGAACTAGCTACCTTTCTCTGTAATTAGAAAGTATTAATGAGATTCCATAAAAGAAATATGGCTTATAACACTGCTCAGCTAAGCAGAGAAGTGTGTCTTAATTGTGGATAACACAAATCTTTATATACAAAATTCCCAAGATATGTTAAACTTACTTGAAAATGAACTGGGCATGGTAGCTTGTGCCTATAGTCCCAGCTACTTGGGAGGCTGAGGCAGAAGGATTGATTGAGCCCAGCCGGGGTAACATAGCAAGACCCCATCTCAAAACAAAAAACGAAAATGAAAGAGTATGCCCATGGCACTCTTGACTATTAACTAATGTAATCTTGAAAACTAGCAGTTTAACGTCCTCACCCTCAACTTTTGAGGGTGTGTGGGTGTTCATGTCATGAACTTGAAGAAAAGGGAGTGTCCTTGTGCAGTGAGAGTGTGGTTAACGCCTCGCCTCGTATAGTAGTCTTCAGGTGAGCTGAGCTGGTGATTGCATTCTTATGCATTAAAGCATTGAGTATCTTACCAGGGCAGCCATGGATGGACTGTATGAGTTACCTGAAAAACACATGTGGGCTGCTTTATTCTTCTATAATGAATTTTATGAAGGGCTATTAAAGGAAAAGAGTGTTATTCTTATTATGTTATTTTCTTAGGCCCTAAACTTGATAAAATTTGCTTTAGGTGAGTCAAGGGAAACATGAAAAGCAGGACTTCATTTTAGAATCTGCCTCTTCAAGACTTCTTGAAAATGCACTATTGCTAACAAATCTGCTCCTTCCTGTGACTGCTGTTGGTTCTGTTTAACGCCACCTGTTGCCTCATTTGCATCACCTGGTCCGTGGCTGTTGGCTGCATTATGTGGACAGGACCTGTCTGTCTTCCTCCCTCTGCCATCTCTGTGCAGGGTCCCACTGCGCATCGGGCCTGCACTCTCTGGGGCTGCCCTTTGTGGTCTCCAGCTCTGCAGTGGAGAGTGGGAATGCCCAGACTGGCAGGACCCAGACCCTGAGCACGAGGGATTTTAAGCTGGCTAAGCTTTTTGAAAAGAAACTTGTTTCTGATATTTCAGAGCCGAATCATTTTTCATGTATTCCCTTTGCCCTTCAGAGACACCCAAGAGCAAAGCCCACTTTGCAGGGCCATGTCTGTGCAGGGCAGACTGGACTCACTGAGTCTCCATGCCCCACGCACCGGGCTCCTCACATTCCGGGTGGATGGTTTGGGAGGAGAGTGTCGTGACCCACGCCTTCCTTCTCTGTGCTCACTGTCATGACACGTCCCACTTCCAAATGGGACCTACACTGCATGGAAGGTGAGACTGAAAAGATGCCAGCTCTTTAAATAGAACATCATTTTTGTTCAATACAACTAAAAAAAAAACCCCGGGCTTTGGGTAATAATTGAAATAGTGAAAAAATACATATTTTGTGTGCAATGTGAGTCCTAATGCCATGATTTCCAGAATCTTAATCCACACATCAGCCTGTCGTCTGCAGGACCCCAGTGCTGTTTTTCTTCAGCTTCACACCGACAGTGTTAATCAGAGGTTCAGGTGGATTCTTTTCAATTTTTTTTCCATTTAAAGATACAAAGCTAAGTTAGTATTTTTAGTCTAAGAATTTAAAGTATTCCAACAGTTTTGTCAAAAAAAGCTAAGATGGGCGGTTCCTGGGCTCAGTGAGTAGGGCACTGGCCCCATATGTGAAGGGTGGCGGGTTCAAACCCAGCCCCGGCCAAACTGCAACCAAAAAATAGCCGGGCGTTGTGGTGGGCGCCTGTAGTCCCAGCTACTTGGGAGGCTGAGGCAAGAGAATCGCTAAGCCCAGGAGATAGAGGTTGCTGTGAGCTGTGTGACGTCATGGCACTCTACCCGAGGGTGGTACAGTGAGACTCTTGTCTCTACAAAAAAAAAAAAAAGGCTAAAACAACAAAACGGATACATTTCATTTCCAGTTTCCTTAACTCTGTTGTTATAAGAGAAATTATCTAATTGTATTCAGAGAATTAGGGTGCTCCCCTAGTTTCTGCATTTCAGACATTTTCATATATGGTTTGTTTCTATTACAGACAGATTTCTCATAAAAGTTAAGTTTTTTCATGCATCTTTAAGTGACCTGAAAGCCCCTCCGTAATTGTTCTTGGCATTTTAAAATTTCTGAGAAATCTGACTCCTAGAAGTGTACCAAGTAAGACTTGAAGACACATAATTACAACTGTTCCATTTCTTACACAACTCGTAACAACTGTTATTAAGGCTCTATGTTTTAGGATACATTTTCAACTAATACCTTTATTTTGCTATTGAAGATAACTACACTGTGGCTTTCGTGAGCTTTTCTTTCCTAGTTAGACAATTTGTTCCGGCACAGTCGGATGGATGAGTGGTAGATGGTGTGGGAGCCCAGTCATTCATGCAGAACCGTCCTCCCAGGCCTGCTCACGTGTTCCTGTTTCCTCTGCAGAGCCCGCCTGGGAGCCTCCTGAGCCATCAGACTCCACCATCTATAAGAACCTCCAGCATCATGGCTATACCACGTACACCTTCTTGGACCTCAACCTGGACCTCTCCAAATTCAGGATGCCTCAGCCCTCGTCAGGACGAACATCACCCCGGCACTGAGAGCCCTCAGTTTAAAGATGAATTTACGTCATTTTTGCACTCTTCTCTACAAAAATAAAATCCACTCGAGAGTCACAAACCCCAGTTTCTATAATTGGTTTCCCTTTACACTTTTTGTAGTGAATGGTGAATCAGGAATCTTATTGCTAGTTTTCATGTAGTTAGCAAGAGCTACTATGTATAAGGAATTTTGCTTTATAAGGTTATGACTAACTAGGCAAATCTATGAAACCAGAGAAATTCAAATGCTTTTGAACAGTGTAATTCTGTGCAGAGCCCAATTTAGCATTGAACTAACAGCTAAGTATCAATACGTGTAGTAGGGACTTCTAATTTTATAGGCCTGTTGTTTTTTGTTTTGTTTTGTTTTTTTGAGACAGAGTCTCACTCTGTCACCCTGGGTAGAGTGTGGTGACATCACAGCTCACAGCAACCTCAAACTCTTGGGCTTAAGCAATTCTCCTGCCTCAGCCTCCCAAGTACCTGGGACTACAAGCACCCTCCACAACACCTGGCTATTTTTTATTGTTATAGTTGTCATTGTTGTTTAGCTGGCCTGTGCCGGGTTCTAACCCACCAGTCCCAGTACACGTGGCCGGCGCCCTAACCACTGAGCTGTGAGCGCTGAGCCTGTAGGCCTACTTTTTGATAAATAAGAAACAGTTTTATTTTAATTAATTACTGGATCACAAATGGTAATAAATTACAGTGTTTTATTGTAAGAAAAGAACAGAATTATTTTGTTTGCCTCTATTAGATATTTGATGTACCTGGGGAATTTTTCAGAAGTGAGATTAGGAAGAGGTGGAAGTTTTGTACAGTCCAGCCCTGGCTTTGCCCCCACCCCCACCCCCATGGCTTCCGGAGACTGAACTAATTTAGCTGTTTAGGTTTTCTGGGATGGCCAAGCAATCTTCCCTCACAGTGATGACTTTGGTAGCTTTACTCACACCTGCAGGTGGTGGTGAGCAACACTCAGCGGAACTGTCCTGGGACTGAGATGAGGGTGAGGATGCTGCTGTCTTGAGTGCAGAGCAGACGCTCAGTTCAGCAGAGGCAACATGTCGGGTCCTGACGTGGAAAGGCCTTCTCTGCACGCAGGTGGCATTGCTTCCTGTTTTGCAGTATTGTCCTCACACTCCCTTTCACTGACTTGTTCATGGGCCCAAACTTTTGCGTTTTATTTCATTTAAATTCTGGTGCTTGGCCTCCAGTCAACTTACAACAAACTCAACACAGTGTATTTGTAACTTATGACTCATTTTTATGATCCTACATTTCTTAAAATTATGGAAATGGAAATGGAAAACCAAAATTTAAAATGTATTATAATCGTCTGCCTCAGACTTTGTTACCACCTAAGAGACTTAGCAACTCAGCAAGATTATCCTAAACATACTTTTTATTATAAAAGAAATAAAATCACATTACTAAAAAGGAAGAAAGTAGAAAATAGTGGTAATACACGGTAATATATGCTGAGGCAGCCACTGTTACCGTTTCTCACGTCTCCCCAGTGTGGGGGTTAATGTATGTGTAGTTTTCATCCTGCTATTCACGTTTTTCTGTTGTATCTTTTAATTCCTTCCCATAGTGGGGTCTGGAACCTCGTTTTGTGTGGTGATTTGCTGGGGGATGTGAAGCCGAGTATCCTGGATTATTGATGCTGTCAAGCTGAGAGTCTTTTGGTATTAAAATGAGTATGATGAGAAAGAATATATTTTAATCCGTGTATGTTTGTAACATGAAGCACGAGACTCAAAGTTCTTCATTAGAGCTGGTCCTGTTGGGCTGGTCTTTCAGCCTGGAGGCTTGACTCGTCTTCACCCACTGGGAGGGTGTGGCCAGACCCAGCCTCAGCCCCAGGGCGGTCTGTTTTCTGACCAAGGCTGATGACTTCCTGATGCTCCATCTGGTGGCAGCACAGGGCTTACCTCAGAGTCCATTCTTGGGGCCTCTGTTAGTTCTCTAGTTCTCTAAAAGAGCAGTGCCAGAAACAGCAGTGTGTACGTGACTCACTGTGTGTTTTGTGCTGTTTCCTTACAGACACCCACCAGTGGAGGCAGGGGTCGGGGACATGCAGAAACGGACTGTCCCTGACCCCCAATGGTATGTGACTGTTAGATGCTTTTCCACAAATGGACTGGCTAAATCACAGACTGTGAACACTGCTCCTGCTTTTATTTCTCCTAGGGTTTTAAACCAGTTTAATCTGAATTAAATAATTATTTTACCTCCTTATATATTTTTCCTGTCACCAGAACCTTGGTGCCTTTCTGGACACTTGCTCTCTAGCACCTGGTACAATTGCCCTTGCACTGGAGGAGCTGGCTGCAAGTCAGATCCAGCCCTTGCTAATCACAGACTCTTGCCCTAATGTCCCGGCAGCTGGCTGGTAACCGACACGCAGCAGATAATGGGGGCTCCTCTAATTCTGCTTCCCAGCGCCTGGTTTGTGTTTTAAGAGCTTATGTTTTCCTGCCAGTATCAACTTGCATTCAAAACCCTGGGACGTGCTCATTGGCTAACAGCTCACCACCCAAGGTATCTGACCATGGTCCCAAGCCTTGTCATAGTAAACAATCAAAATTTTGTAAAACGAACTCAACACAGACTTTACTACACCCTGCAGGGAAGATGCCTGAGCTCAGAGTTACACAAGATTGGTTTGTTCTGTCAAAGCTGGCCAGCAGGCTTTCTGTAAAGGGCTAAACAGTAAGTATGTGGCTTTGCAGGCTGCATAAAATCTCTGCGACACAGTCTTTTTTAAAATAATCCTTTCAAAATGTAACACAAAAGGGGACATGGAGCAGGGTTTGTCTGTGGGCCATAGTTTATCAACTTCCACATTAGGCCACAATGGGGAATTTTAACAATAAAAGGGCCGGCCAGAGATAAATAAGGCTGAAGCCAGCGGCTGTGTTAGGAGTTTGCTCCCTCAGTCCTGACTTTTCTCCCTGACTCTCCCCCCTCCCCCTTTGCCTTTATTCTAGAAGGGATCTGAAACACTGGAGTACAGAAAATGAGCAACAGCTAAAGCAGGGTTCCTTCTAGAGTAATTCTCACTCTACTAAGCCTCTGTTAAAGGTTATTTTAAATGCCAGGAGGTCACAGCTTCGAAGATGAGGAAGACAGGAGGCACGGGGAAGGAATTCATAAGTGATGTGGCAGGGTGAGCAAAGTGGGAGCCAAGAGCTGTTAGGGAAGAAATGAAGGTGGGTATTTATCAGAAAAGGTCTTCTGGCCCAGAGCGGTGGCTCACTCCTGTAATCCCAGCACTCTGGGAGGCCGAGGTGGACCGATTGCCTCAATTGAGGAGTTTGAGACCAGCTGGAGACAGAGTGAGATCTTAATTCTACTAAAACCACAAAGAGCTTAGTGAGTAGGGTGCCGGCCACATACACCGAGGCTGGCGGGTTAGAGGCCAGCCCGGGCCTGCAGAACAACATTGACAACTGCAACAACAACAAAATAGCCAGGGGTTGTGGCGGGCGCCTGTCGTCCCCACAACAGATTGGTTTGTTCTGTTACAGCTGGAGGGCAGGCTTTCTGTAAAGCCTGAGGAGGCTGAGGCAAGAGAATCGCTTAAGCCCAAGAGCTTCAGGTTGCTGTGAGCTGCGACGCCACAGCACTCTACCCAGGGAGACAGCTTGAGACTCTGTCTCAAAAAAATAAATAAATAAACATAAAATGAACACTAACCCATAATTTGAAAAACTGTGGACACACATGCGCACACAAGTGTGAGGCTACAGCTGCAGAGTGGGAGAGAGAATGCAAAATACTGATAATTGTTGGCACTGGTAATTTGCACGTGGGGGTTCATAATTCTGTTCTCTCTACTCTTTGTTTGGAAACATCTGTAATGAAAAGAAATAATAATCAGGCTAATAATGCGGAGAATGGAATAGGGAAAGAAAAAGCTTGAGGCAGAAGACAGCAATTCCCCCAGGAACGGTGTCAGGCTGCTGAACTCAGGGTTGGCACCTCAGCTGGCGCCCAGGTAACTCCGAGCTTCTGAGATCACAGCCAAGCCGCCCCATGAAAGACGGACACAGTTTACACCATTCCAAGAGTCTAGGAACACGGCGCCCCTCCCAGCCCTGCCGCCTTAGGTTGCATCAGTCTCCTGTTGGTTGATCTGATAACTGCTAGTGGAGTGGTGAGTATATTTTTTCCAGCCTCGGAGGCATAAAAAGCAAGTTGCTTTGCTAATAAAGCTGTGTGTCCCTAAATATTATTTCATATGCTCTTTCAATTCTTTGATACAATCTTTCATTTTAAGAAAATGTTCCGGCTCGGTGCCTGTGGCTCAAGCAGCTAAAACGCCAGCCACATACACCTGAGCTGGCAGGTTCGAATCCAGCCCGGGCCTGCCAGACAACAATGACGACTGCAACCAAAAAATAGACAGGTGTTGTGGTGGGCGGAGGCAGGAGAATCCCTTCAGCCCAAGAGTTGGAGGTTGCTGTGATCTGTGATGTCACTGCACTCTACCCAGGGTGACAGCTTGAGGCTCTGTCTCAAAAAAAAAAGAAAAAAAAGAAAAAAAAATATTCCTGTAGTGTGTCTCTAAACACTTCTTTATTTCCTTCCTACTTGGTGGTCATTTAGCCTTTGTTGTCATCACTTTTCTATCCTCCATATACACCTCCTTCTACAAGCCTTTATTCATTTTTTTTTTTTTTTTAGAGACAGGCTCACTTTTTCGCCCTCGGTTGAGTGCTTTGACATCACAGCTCACAGCAACCTCTGAGTCCTGGGCTGAGGCGATTCTCCTGTCTCTGCCTCCCGAGTAGCTGGGACTACAGGCACCCACCACAACACCTGGCTATTTTTTTTTGTTGCAGTTTTGCCAGGGCTGGGTTCACACCCGCTACCCTCAGTATATGGGGCCGGTGCCCTGCTCATTGAGCCACAGGTGCTGCTCTTCATTTTTTGGGGCGGGGCACAGAGTCTCAAGCTGTCACCCTGGGTAGAGTTCTACAGCGTCATAGCTCACAATAATCTCCAACTCTTTGGGCTCAAGCCATCCTCTTGCTTCAGTTTTTCTATTTTTAGGAGAGACAGGATCTCACTCTTGCTCAGGCTGGTCTTGAACCTGTGAGCTCAAGCGATCCACCTGCCTTGGCCTCCCAGAGTGCTGGGATCACGGGTGTGAGCCACTGTACCTGGCCTAACCGCCTTTATTCAGAAACTATATTGCCTGTGCAAGGCCTTCGTGAGAGAAAAACTGGACAATGAATCCAGCCAACCAACATGAGAACTCATTAAAAACTCAAGAATTAAGGCCTGCTGTGAAAGGATGGGAGCCAAGAATTAAGGCAGAATTAAGACTGAACCAAGACAGGAAGAAACATTATAAACCCTAACGAAGTAGGAACAGCACAGACCAAGAGTCTGGAGGAGGGAAAGGAAGCTGCGAGCTCATCTGCCAGAGCAAATCAGTCAGTACTGTGGACAGTGGGAAGGCGGCGTGAAGGAAGACTGAACACTGATGGTTCCTGCAGTCTATCTCCTAATCTTAGCAGGACTTGTTTGGAACCAGTTTCTCCTGAAAAAAATAAATAAATAAAACACTTATCTGAAGTTTAGCGATTTCTTCATTTTTCTCAATTTCTTCTTTTCCATTAAATTTAATAATTTAATGCTTTTTAAAGTTAATTGTAAATTGACAAATAGCAATTATATTTATCAGGTGGTTTTAAAATATGTATACATTGTGGGATAGCTAATTGAGCTAATTAAATTATATTACCTCATGTACTTATTTTTGGGGGGATGATAACACTTAAAATCTACTCTCTTAGCAATTTTCTTTTTTCTTTCTTTCTTTCCTTTTTTTTTTTTTTAAGACAGAGTCTCACTTTGTCACCCTCAGTAAAATGCTATGGTGTCACAGCTCACAGCAACCTCAAACTCTTGGGCTTAAGCGATTCTCTTGCTTCAGCTTCCCAAGTAGCTGGGACCACAGATGCCTGCCACAGCACCCAGCTATTTTTAGAGACAGGATCTTGCTCTTGATCTTGCTCAAGCTGATCTCCAATTCCTGAGCTCAGGCAATCCACTTGCCTTGGCCTCCCAGAGGGCTAGGATTACAGGCGTGAGTCCCCGCACCTGGCCTTCTCTCAGCAATTTTCAAGAATACAGCTCATTGTTATTAATATAGTCACCATGTTGTCCAATAGTTCTCTGTCTCACTGAAATTGTGTACCCTTTGCCCAACGTCACCACCCTGTCCCACCCCCAGGCTCTGGGAACACCCCCCCCCCCCAATGAGTTTAACTCTTTAGGCTCCGTATGAAAGCAAGATCACGCAGGGTCTGCTCGGGTATTTCACTTACCATAACATCCTTCAGGCTCACGCATGTTGATACAAATGACAAGATTTCCTTCTTTTTTAATGTTTCCTGCTGTTGGATCGTGACCCTAGATGCCATTGTCTTTTGTGCATTCACCACTGGTGGACACACAGGCTGATTCCATGTCTTGGCTGGGGGTGGGGGGGTGCTGCAGTGAAACAGGATGCAGGTATCCCTCTGACATACCAATTTCCATTCCTTTGAATATATACCCAGTATTGGGGTTGCTGGTTCATAAGCTAATTCTAATTTTTTTTTCTTTTTTAGAGATAGAGTCTCACTTTATCACCCTGGGTAGAATGCTGTGGCATCACAGCTCACAGCAACCTCCAGCTTTTAGGCTTAGATGATTCTCTTGCCTCAGCCTCCCGAGTAGCTGGGACTACAGGTGCCCGCCACAACACCCAGCTATTTTTTTGTTGCAGTTTGGCCGGGGCCGGGTTTGAACCTGCCACCCTCAGTATATGTGGCCGGCGCCCTACCCACTGAGCCACAGGCACTGCCTAGCTAGTTCTAATTTTAATGTTTTGAATTCATCCTGTTTTCTACAATGGCTGCACTAATTTACATTCCCACCAACAAGGGTTCCCTTTACTCCCTTTACATCAAAAAGTTCCAGGGACATTAATCAATCTCCCAAACAACTAGAACAACTCACCTGCAAGGTCTCCATTAGCTATTAGCCCCATCCCTACAATAGCCCCAGTCAGCCTGGCCCCAGCCAGTCCAAATGACCCTAACTCAGTGGTTCTCAACCTTCCTAATGCCTCAGCCCTTTAACACAGTTCCTGTGGGTTGGGACCCACAGGTTGAGAACCCCTGCAACCACATCCACCTCTACCCAGCTTGCTTCTGTCAGAGACTCAGAGCTTCTCGGAAACACAAGCTGGGAAGAGCACACTCGGGCAGGGAAGGTGAAGATCTGCAAAGACACCCCTCCAAAGGACCTGGGCTGGGCCCCACAAAGCCTTTGTGTCCCTTTGGAGACTGTTGCTCTGCCGCTATTAAAATACCTTTTAGGTGGTGGCGCCAGTGGCTCAGTGGGTAGGGCACCGGCCCCATATACCGAGAGTGGCAGGTTCAAACCTGGCCCCAGCCAAACTGCAACAAAAAAATAGCTGGGTGTTGTGGGCACCTATAGTCCCAGCTACTTGGGAGGCTGAGGCAAGAGAATTGCCCAAGCCCAGGAGTTGGAGGTTGCTGTGAGCTGTGATGCCACAGCACTCTACCAAGGGTGATAAAATGAGACTCTGTCTCTTAAAAAAAAAAAAAAATACCTTTTAGGCAGGCTTATACCTGTTATCCCAGCACCCTGAACAACCAAAGTGGGAGCATCATTTGAGGTCAAGAGTTCGAGACTGGCCTGAGCAAAGTGATACCTCCCTCTCTACAGAAACTAAAAAAACTAGCCAGGAATGGTGGCATCTGTAGTCTCAGCCACTTGGGAGGCTGAGGCAGGAGGATTTCTTGAGCCCAGGAGTTGGAGGTTATAGTGAGTTATGATGACACCACTGCATTCTACCCAGGGCAACAGAGCAAGACCCTGTCTAAAAAAAAAAGCAAAAAATGTTCATTTAGACAGGATTTTCCCTCTTACAAAGTAGATATTAACCTAAGCAATGTTGGGGGTGAAATGGGAAACCAAACATATCCTCAGCCACTGCGCCAGACCACAAGGCAGCCATAAAAATGGTGCCCCTTCAGAAGAGATCAAACTTTCACTCTTCACAGACGACATGTTTGCTATGATCTCAAATGTTTTGCATTTATATTCATTAGAGATATTGGTGTATAATTTTTTTTTTTTTCTATTGTGTCTTTTCCTGGTTTACAGATCCAAGTGATATTTGCCTCATAGAATATGTTGGGTAGTTTTCATCCTTTTTCTATATTTTGGAAAAGGATAAGCAATATAGGTACTAGTTCTTTTTTAAAGGTTTAGTAGAATTCTGGTATGAAGTCATCTCCAGGAATTTTTATTTTGGGGTGATTTTCTGTAGTTGCTGCTATTTCATACATTGACATAGACAGGCCTTTTCAACATTTCCTCTTCCTGGCTAACCCTAGGAAGGTGCCGGTTTACAATTTTGATTAATTTCCCTGAAATTTTCTATTTCTAACAATAGAGATTTTTGTAATATTCACTGAAAATTTTTTGCATGGTATCATTTTATCACCCTCGGTAAAGTGCTGTGGAATCTCACAGCTCACAGCAATCTCCAACTTGAGAGATTAGTTGATTCTCTTCCTTCAGCCTCCCAAGTAGCTAGGACTACATGTGGACATCACAAAGCATGTCTATTTTATTGTTGTTGTAATTTAGCTAAGGCTGAGTTTTAACCTGCCACCCTCTGTATATGGGGCCAGCACCCTACCCACTGAGCCACACAAAATGCATTTTGCAGAGTTTATTATAGAAATATCTATCCATCACAGCCAAAGG